>OOFE01044552.1:0-16051 GCA_900323365.1 Monocentris japonica | reverse complement strand
ATACTTTCACTGCATCACTTTTCATCTGCATTCACGTTAGCCAACCGTACCCTTTATATATATATATATATACAGTATATATAAATGTATGGAAATACACCTTTACCTTCCCATTTTATGCAGATACAAAAAGCAGCCCATAGTAACAAGGCTTTTAACAGAGTCAAGTTCCACAGCCCCCAGCTCACGCTCCATCCACAACCCCGACCACATCCCCGCCTGAAGCTCCGACTGGCCTGCAACCGCCCCGAGGCTACAGGTCAAGTTCTGCTATTCAAAGTGTCGACTATGTTGCTTAATTTAGACCTATGTATGTATCCAAGCTATATATATATCACACTACTTGGCCCCTGGTCGACTGAGGACAGACATATACTCTATGGCCTGCATTACATCTGCTATACTAAAACTATAGGGGCCCTGGATGAACAAGGATATTGAACTATCCGACTGAACTATATAAACAGAACTACATAGCCTGCATTATAATCTGTCCTGGCATCTGTTGCACGCCCAGTTGTCCTGGTGGGAGGAGCCTCTTTGAATTGTCCCGCCCAAGGTTTCTTCTCTCCCCCTATATGGTTTTTCTGGGATTTTTTCCTTGTCTTCATAGAGGCCTTAGGCTGGTGGTGCCAGCCAGGTTAGGCAGATTATGTAGGCTTGCTGTGTCCTCCACTCTGTTAAGTCCTTTCAGTCCTCTTCTACCTGTTACTTTTTATGTGCTTTTGTTCTGATTGTATCCTGTAACATCTTGTATGTCATAATTGATTGATTTTCAGGCCTGAAAAGTCACCTGAGGAAAACACTATGCCGCGATCTAAGGAGACCTCAGAGGACCTCAAGTAGTGAGTGTGCATCAGTCTGGGGAAGGTTAGAAAGTCATATCAAAAAGAGTTGGGTTCCATCAGTCTACTGTGACAAATAATATACAAATAGAGAGCATTTCGGCTGGGCCGAAAGTGGCTGTTCAACCAGACGATGATCCAGAAAATCTACCACAGAATGGCTCCGGAAGAAGAAGTTTAGTGTTTTAGATTGGCCAAGTCGACGTCCTGACCTAAATCCAACTGAGATGCTGTGGCAGGACCTGAAGCGTCTGCTCATGTGAGACAGCCGTCACACCTCACTGAGCTGGCCTGTAAGGAAAATCCCTCAAGGAAGATGCCAGAGACTGATCAGTGGCTCTAGGAGATGTTTACTCCGAGTTATTGATTGATGATTATAATGAGATAATGACCCCTGTAGGGTTCACAACCTTTCAAGCTTGACTGCATATTCACATTTGAAATACCTCTAAAAAGAAAGTTAAACATTTACCTGGCCGGGCCGCCCAGATATAATCAATACACGGGAAACCATGAAAACTAATATTTCCTAGTGTGATTTTGATATTACAACAGCGGTTTGTCTGGGAAACGTCATGGAGGCACAGCGTTGATACCAAGCACACTCTCTCTTTCCCTACTGTAATTAATTAACAAAATAGCATGACTGAAGCATTTGTTTTGTGCCAAGTAACCTGAATTAAAATTGAAAAAAAGATACCACAAGCAACTGCTACACCTCCCCCATTGAGCCTGCATGTGTATGCCTTGAAATTTCATTTTGACAAAACCAATGTATATGGCACAGAGGAAATGCACAACAGCCGATTAAAATATCATCAGATGCTTAACTACAGTGCATTGATTTGTGGAGTATCCATTGGCCCTATAGGACTGTATTGGAGAGCCCCGAACCCAGGCAAGCAAAGCGTAAGTAACTCATGGACAAGAATGAATGGGTATGATAGAAAAAGATGGAAAAAAAGGTAGAAAATAGCGAGTTACGTTTTAAAGTTGCACACCATGTCAATATTATATTATACCTGCATTCACTATGGTCTACGCTAAGACACTAGCTCGCTGAGGTTGTGCCTGACTCATGCAGTTGCGGAAGATAAATTGCAACGGTCATGACAAAACATACAACCTACATATCATTTGTGCTGCGCCTCCAGATGCTGCGGCATTCTTTATGGGTACTTCCACTCAGGCAGAGGAGAGCATGGCTGGCAAGTACAACCAAATAAATCACGGTGGGTCGCGGCTGTTTATATGAATTATTGAATGTAATTTCTTAAGGCTCATGTAGTGACACAGTGGTATTAGCGATGCCGTCTGTTTTTTCAATGAATTCGCAGCGGAAGGCCTCGTCTATTCCTCTCAGTCAGACTCCGAGCCTCTACTCTTATTTTTATTCTCTGAAGCTCCTGACTCGCCTCTCTCTCTCTCAATAACCTCACCTCAGTCCTCTCTTACCTCTGTTGGTCACTATCCTTGTTACTCTGCCTCTCTATATGACTGTGTTCACACTACAGGCCTTTATGTTCCGAACTTCTGCTCATATCTGATTTTTGTGCTGAGTTGTTGGCACAGTATAACACCCCCAGGTGTATGTCGAGATTTAACTTTTTTTTTTGGGGGGGGGATCTTGGGGTTTAGCCTGAATAGATTTGATAGCCTGATAATTTTTGGGCTATTACAGCCACACTATGACACTATTTGCTAGCTACAGATGTTGGAGGTAACATTATCTTTAGAGTGGGCCAGTGACAGTATAGAGCTGAAACGTAACCGGACACTTTTTTAGCGGCCGTGGTTCTGGAAGTCAATTTCCCATTCATTTTCTCCACAGACATTTAGAAAAAATCCCTACATAAATAATTTTAAGTCATGAACCGAATCAAGCAGCTACGAGATGAATCATGACCTTGTAACAATTGATTCAGAGAATTTTTTTTGTTGAAAAATGTAAAAACCTAGCTAGCAGATGGCGAGTACGTTCGCTCAGTCAGTCCTGATTGCCAACCGCAAAATTTTGGCGCGTGTAACATCTCCATGGTAACAGCGATGTCTCTGATTAGTGGAACTCGAGCTAGGATTGTGGGTAGTATAGTACTTATCCAGGAATTTGTGAATAAAACATGCTTTCTTAAAAATGTAGTTGAAATCAAATTGACTCATGGCTTCTACAGGAGCCATATACCATTGTTTCACAATCTGGTAGCTCATGGTAAACTTGTACGATAACTCCATTATGGCTGATAATCAAATTCCCTATGGTGACTATGAATTGTATTTTTACTTCCATTACGTTTCAGCTCTATTATAGCTAATGTTAGCTAACATAAGCTTAGCATAGAGAGAAGTTATAGGCATTTCGTCTGTTTGTGCCTGTAACTCTGCTTTTGAGTAAACATACTGCATTAATTTTGCCATTGAATTGTTTGTGTTTACTTTGCCATTTTGAGTTTTTGGTTGGGTTGGATAGCGTTATTTTGCGATTAAATGAAGTGGTCTAAGCATTTTGAAAACTTTGTATGAACCCCTACAGAGCTGAAGCAGTAGTTAACCAAATACCGCTGGTTTGCTAGCAGCTAGGTGGCTACCGCAATTTTCCATAGATACGAGGGGGACAAACAGAACAAAGCACTAGATTTTGTTCAAAATCATCTTGCGGCATCCACAGTTACATAAGCAATTACATTTCTTTCCACTTTTGGGGGGAAAGGCTTGGGTACAAGACTGCATAAGTGCAGTTACAGTTACTCTATTCCCTGTGATATTCCATGTGATAAGCAAAATATTTTCTAGCGGCTGACCATAGCGCAACATTAGCAAGTAGGTTCAGGCTATCAAGCTCAGTGATGTCTTGTTTTGTTCCAGACATCCATCACTTCTACACTACACACTACTTCAGCAATTGTCGTGGTGTGTCACATGTTAACTTTGCATGGAAAGTACCCTGCTAAGGAAAAACAGATGCTGGGTTCTAGTGTAGTGTGGTGTACGTAAATACATTTAATCACACATTTTACTGATTGAATTCCTCCGAAATCAGGAGGAATAAATATCATTTCGGTCAATAACATATTTCAGAATCAGAACCGTACGGTCACATAATCTTTAATATATTAGAATAGGCAGAAGTAAACCAGAGGCGGTCGGAGGTTGACTTCAGGTCCCTGTTGTTCCCAGTTGGTAGGGAGTGAGCCGTTGATGCTAGCTAACATAATCTTAGCATAAATATAAGTACAGTTGGTTGCTCTGTTTGAATACTAAATCAACATGCCCAACAACGCCTGAATTTATAATAAATTGTCAATGAGATTTATATGGTATTTGACTGACTGACAGAAACACTACTGTTCCCCCAACAGGTATAAGATCTCTTTCATCTCTACCATCATGGGCCTCATCAATATTGGCCAAAGATGCCAAGATCGGTCAGTCCTAATGTTAAAAATGTTGGCAATAATGTCAAGATGATAAAGATTACACAATCAATGATTAAATGTGCCTTATGATACATTGTTACTGTGTAATTATCTTCCTATATTAGGAAAAACTGATGCAATAGTGAAACGGGCACTCCTAAATGCGTACAAAGTACAAAAAAGTAATTCCATACAGCTTTTTGCTGTTTCACGTTGTTTAGAAAACATCCCATTTGTGCCACATATGAGGGGGAAAAAAATCTGAATTGGAACACTTTCTCGCCTTTCATTTCTACCTGTTAATTTTTTACCATCTCTCTCAACTCCCCTATCTCACCATCACACCACCTCTCCTTGTAATGGTAACCAGTGCCAGAGTTTTGCTGAGAGCCCATTTTACTCTCAGAAAAGAAAGGGATTATTGCTCATAATTGACATAGGACAACAGGATTTGGTAGGATTTGTCGCCATCTGACCAGTTCTCCAATCCATCGGCTCTAAAACGACATCATCTCGACAAAATGCTTTTGATTCTTTACTGTCTTTGCATTGGATTCCCCAACACATGGATGAAACTAAGCGATTAGAAGCTCAAACGAGAACGATGCCTGTAATTATTCACAAGGAGGAAGTCAAGGAAGGCAGGGAGATGTTGATTTGAGAGTTGTAGGTCAAACTAAAAACAGAAGGGCCTTTTAAGAAGCTGCTGGACAGAGCGAGTGGCTGTCTAAGTGTAGAAATTAGTGGCCTTTTGTACCCAGCAATTACACACTTCAGCACGTACTCACACACACACACACACACACACAATGTGCAGCCACAGGTGCAGATAGAGAAAAGAGCCATGATGTAGTGGGAGGGTTCATGGCGTCATCCAGCCACTCAGGGATCCTGGAGAGGCCTGAAGAGCAATCCAGAGCCGGGGAGGCCTGACAAGCGAGATTAACCTTGTCTGGGCCGACAGGTCGAGTGGAATAAACGACAGAAAGGTGAACATCAGTCTTTAGGGTCACGGCAGATTTAGGAGTGATGATTTCCAACCCCACCCCCCATCCACCCACCCTACAGTATACAGCATGCGGCCTGTTCGGAGGCTCACAATCCATTCGATTCTCATTCAACAAAGTCAGAGTTTTTCCTGGCTGTGTTCTCCCCTGAACCATAGTATATCAACTACAGCTAATTCATCTTCCTAAGAGATGGGCCTGTGGGGCAAGAGGTTGACGAAATACTGGAATGCTGTAAATGGGAGAACTGGACAAGGGTGTGAGAGATGTGGAGATGCACAAACCCACACATTCAAAAACTCAATGTTTAAAGGTGCAGTACGTATGTTTTTACTGCCCTATAGCACAAAACGACCATAAAATATCTGAGGGGGTTGATAGGGTTTTTGATCAATACCGATGACTTGGCCAGGTGCTGAGATTTATGGCTTTCAAAAGTCACTTTCCGGCAAGTGCAGTGTATTTGAACAAAAAACTCCCCGCCCAAGACAAGTTTAAGCTAATACACCAATAAAGCAAGTGTTTTATGACCTCATTATTTATTTCAACGAGAGGCCACCGTAAACTGTGCCAGAGACCTGTTGATGTTGTTGAAATGCCTACTGGTCGCCAATAGAGGGCTATAAAAGTCATAATTACTGCCCCTTTAAACCCAATGTACACAATGTAACAGTAAATTCTTACCTTTAGAAGTAATTATTCTTTTCAGTTATCCCGATTAAAACCCAAAACTGACCCAAGTGACCATTTACTCTATTTTTCAAATGTTCTATTGCACTGCCTTTTTTTTAAATGTGTGATAAGTTGAGACCCTGACAAGTTGTTTTTTTCCCACTCATGGGTTTATAGATGTTCAATTGCAGTATTCAGGACAAAGTCGGTGTAAGTAGGGAAGAAAAATAGCCCCATATCATGCAGAGATTATGTACTCCAACCCATATTCCAAACACTAATAAAACTGACAGAAAGAAAGAGTTGCAGAGAGTTAGCAGCCCTTTATCACATCCTACAAACTCAGTCTTTAATAAACTCAGTGAATTTGCATTACAGACACGCAATTAAGCCCAGTGCCAGAGTGGATAGATGTATTATCCAACAGCCTGTGGGGGAGCCAGTTGTCGTAACGGCATAAAAATATAACAATAATTAGAAATGAAGGCAGCGGCATGGAAAGGAATCAATCAAGCTGTCTTTTTTTTTTTTTTTTTTTTTTTAGATACAGTGGCATTTGTTAATGTGATGGCTGTTAGGGAAGAAGGGAGGACTCCTGCAGGAGACATCCATCAGCTCAGAAAACACTAAACCTCTGATGATGGCAAACAAAGCATTGCGGAGCAACGGCGTAGCGCTAAGTGTCAGGTGCACTGAGAGAGACGCTCTATGAAATACACACTAATGAGACATGGGGTGTTATCATCTGTTGGATAATTCTGCAATATTACAGCGACGCTAGGCCAGATTTTTTATGTAAAAATCCAGCTGTCTTATCTGCCAAACTCACAAAGCGAGGCTGCAGAGGTAGATCGTCCTATGCCTTTTTGCCCCAAATCAAATTCTGGTGTCAGGTCCAGGCCACTGATGGTGAAATTGGGGAAATTGACCGAAGCTGATTGTTGCGCAAAATCGTCAGAACTAAATTGCTGAATTCATTTTGTAAAATGACTCTTTGGAATTGAATTTACAGAATTGAATGCACCGGTCGGCGTGATGTAGCCATTTTCCTGAGGCAGCAGAAAAGGCTACTGTACGTCTACTGTACGAGAGTGTGCTTACCGTACCGGCTTTCTCATTTACTTCAACACTCTGCATTGACATATTTCTCACTTGGCATTCTCTTTTCCATGCACCGTGCCATTACGCCTGTGCTAGACGGTGCTGTAAAAGGCAATCTGTGCTTTAATGGCAAGGGAGAAAGGGCTTCACCATAAAGACTTTTATTTTCTAAAGATATTTGCAGTAGCGCTGTGTGACTCACGATGCTGCCATTATTAATTTCCCAATATTCTGTAACGGTGGGAATATCTGTGCAGAGAAGCGTATGTAGTGTTAAAATAAAAGCTCATCATAGACTTTGCAAGCTAGTCTGTGGCCGACCTGAGGTATTCGCTACATAATGGCGCTCCCTTCCTCCGTTTCGCGTCTCTCTCAGTGGGTTTCGGTGTCTTTGCAAATGCGTTTCAACCGGTTCTCCAACACCATGTCTGACCCAATTTAAATGATGTGTGGAGAAGAGGGAGACGGAGCATTTAAATGCAGGTGATGACAAGAAGCTCGCCCCCGCACATGTAGACTGTGTGGCTTCCCTTGCTCACTACCCCCCCCCACCACTGTTCCCTCCTCTCTTCCTACCCATCATTCCGTCTCACTCGCACACGCCTCTCCTCTTCTCCACACTCTCCTCGTGTGTTGCTCACTTTTCCTCCTTCTCTAACCTCTCTTCTCTCTCTCTCTCTCTCCTTCCTTGCTCTTGTCTTTCTCTGGTTGCTACATTAACATAATGCTGCCTTTGCCTGCCAGTGAAGGGAAGCGTATCCAGCCCACACTTCCTCAGTCTTACTGTGCCAACCGCTGCCTGTATATACTGTCCAAGCATGCAGTGATGGCAGCAACCCTAGCTCCTTACATATGGAACAGCGTTGACAGGATTATAATTAAGGAAAAAACAGGGGACCACAGTGAACTCGGGACAAGTTTTAACTTTCGTCGGATGCATTTGAAAACAGATGCCACACAGTCCAGTTATGTTTGCTTACTGGTGCCGCTATCACAAAATGCTTTAGAATCAGAATCAGAATCAGAATGGGGGTTTATTGCCAAGTGAGTTTACACATACAAGGAATTTGCCTTGGTCTGATGGTGCAACATTTAACAGAAGAAAAACAAGTCAAAAATATAAGGAACAAGTCAAAAATATAAATCAAAAAAAAAAAACACAAATTCACATAATAAATTATAAAGACAAAACATATAACAAGACAAGAGATGTGTGCAATAAGGTGCAAGTGGGAAATATGTGCAAGTTGCCTATTGTAGTGTCTGTGTGTGTGTTTATTGCATCAGCTCTATTCTGAGCTGCAGAGACAGGTCCAGATTCACTAACAATTCGCTGTGTCGTGGAAAATTGCCTGTAAGCACTCAGAACTCTTTAAATAACACACAAAACACTGATAGGTTGAAGCACATAAAAATATATTGTATACAGATATATTGGAGAGAGAGATACCTCGTCACAGGTTCACAAGTCAAAATCTCTCTAAACTCTCTCTCTCTCTGAAAATCAGTTTACTACAATCTTTATAGTTTCTTTGGAGACAAAGAAGTCTCTCATGATTGGTTCTCTCTTGCTTAGATAGCCTGTTTAACATGGTTCATCCTATGGGCTCTCTCCACCTAGTAGTGGTCTGGACAAGGTCAGATTTATGACTCCCTTGAAGGGCCTCTCTGGCCTGCCGTGCAACATTCAGGCACATGTCCATAGCATGTGACAACACAGTATCAGTACAACCAACCACAAATGGTAAATGATAAATACTAGCATTCCATTCCAATTTACTTTCACAGCTGCAAGGGCAATTTAATCATTTTTTGTGCCTTAGATGCTTGAGCTAAGAGTGCCGGGTTTTTTGTCTTTTTGCCATTAAGACATTTTTAAAAATCAACCTTCAAAAAGAGCACTGCAAGCACATACCCCCCTTCATCACCAATTGCAGGCACAAACTATGTGCTTCAGCTATAAGACTGGCATCCTTGCGGCCTTTTATAATTGGAGCATTCTCAGATCTGATCTGTTCCTCGGATGGAAAACAGTCTTCCCCTCTTGCCTAGCTTGCTGGTGACAATGCCCGCATTTTGCAGCAATGCTAGCGGCCATTCTGAAAGGACAAACGCTTTTGCGCAAAGTCTTTATGCCGCCTTTCAAAACATATTATATGCGTTACGATTATTGTTAGAAGAAGTAGATTTTTTGTTAAGTGTTAGTAAGAACTAGCAGTGCAATGCAATTTTGGTGGCAAAAATTATGGGGAATCTAGAGATCTAACAGAGTTTTAGACATGAAAACAAGTGCACACCAGCAACACACTGAGTGCATTCCCCACAAAGAAGAGGCTGTTTAATCGATAGACTACATAGCCCAGAGAGGAGGGTATTTTCTGCCTGGCTAAGGTGGTAATGGCCTGAGAATAACCATGCTTTGAGAGAGAGACCTCGGCCAACGGGTTCCGTGTGGCTAACGAGATTAGCATGCTTGACTTGAGTAGCAGCTGAGCGGTAATATTGTTGTGACACCCTGCATAAAAGATCGGACCGCTCTTTCACACAAGTCAAGGTGACTGTCCTCATCAGGCTCAAACAGACACTTTAAACGGACCTTCCAGCACTACATGGTATACATGGAATACATGGTAAGGACATATTTGAATGCCCTGCACAGGAAATAAAAGAATGTCATACATGATTTGAATTAGCAACTGGGAGGAATCCAGTGGGTCAGGAATACTGAAGGAAATATACATATAAGGTGGGACCATGCTTCTTGTGCATTGTCTTTTGCATTGCATTGGCCTATTTGTGGCTATGTTAGAGACTGGGTAGGCATTAAAGTCAGGATGCATTTAGTTTAGTATGGCACTGGGCATCAGTAGGCTTCCAAACATGGCCAGCTCTAAGGGGAGGTTATTTACAAGAGAGAGGCAGTAGCTGGAGCTGTCCAAACACAACAGCGCTTGATAACGGCCGCGATAATTTGGCGTTTGATACGACTCAAAGCCTTGGAACACATCCCCGTTTACTGTGTGTTTACTGTGCTGAATTCCCGCTTCCTCAATAATCCCCCGGTCTAGAGTCGTCAATTAGCTAAGCTTGAGTTTGGCAGCGCGCTGTGCTAGTGTGCAGGGGCGCGCGGTGCCAGGGAGGCGAAACTTTTGACAGAAAACGACAACATGTTATTTACTTTATCCGCAGATCCAGAATCCCCTTTTGCTTGCAGAACACACACAGAGCAGGAGGCTTCGGCTAGTTGACAGCTGGGGCTCCGAAATGCCTTCCTCTCTCTCTCTTTGTCTCTCCTCTGCAAAACTTTCCAGGAGCCCGGTGGATACTTTGGCACAAAATACAGAATATAGTGAAATCCTCTCATGTCAGTTTTGCAACTACCTGCAGCTGTTGATTAGGGGGAAAAGAAACATCATTTGTTCTCACTCCATCTCATTATGAAGGATGGATTAGTGCCAGAGTTTGGAAACTGATTTGGATTCAAACAATGCCTCAAGCAGTACTTGACCTACAACGTCTAACCCAAAAGGTAATCCTTTCATTCAATGCAGTTTACCTGCTCAATGGGAAGCAGAATGGAGTCCAATCTTGATGGAAACCAATTTAACCATGCAAGTTCTGGCCATTATCCAAAATAAGAGCCCCCCTGTGAATTACCCATCTGGAGAAAAAACTCGCAACATGAGGAACTTCTTGAGGCCAAGACAATTCCAATTATAGATTGGATTAGATTGTCTGGAATTATGACCTATTGTTTCCCTTTCTTGTTCCTTCTTCGCTCCCTCATTGTGGCCTCGGGGAGGGGGAGGGAGTGCAGAATCCAAGGCTGTTTTCTACTTGCGGTTCATTAGTTGTCCCTTGGAACCCTTGTCTGCCCTGGAAACACTCCTTTCTTTACATGATCAATTTTGCTCCTTTTCAGCACCACGGACAAAGACAGATGACTCACAGTGCTGCTATGAGGTGGCGGAAAGCAAGTCGCAGCTTTCCATAATATGCCCTGTTATTTTCTTGACTGTAAGAAACGTGGGTATATATATTTAAAAAAATCAAAATAAAATGTGCATTTTCCAAGGTCAGAATCTCGCCTTGTGCGGCTTCAACATTTTCTTCGGGAACAGATTGTGCTGTCACATGCTGATGAAACCTCACTTGGAGAAGCGCTTGCACCTTTGAACCTGAAGCTTCATAAAATGCTTCTTTGAAAAAAAAGAAGTAAAAAAACGCGGGGGGTCAGCCTTCCTCATTGTCTCCATTTGACGCTGGGACTGAAGCCCATCTCCGACAAAGTATGATGAATTGCTTGCGCTCTGCCGAGGTGGGCGAACAGAGCGCTTTCGGCCATTAAACATAAATGTATCTTCTGGCTGGGCAAATGTAGACACGTCCCTATCCATGTCCTTTATTAATAACAAATATGACACTGGGCTAAGATCTGTAAAAAAAAAAAAAAAAAAAACTTGGCAGACTGCTTGGTGTGCACATCTAGTTATTCGGACATTAATTTATTGAAAGCTTTGGTTGTTCTCTTTGTAAAATGTCATCTTGCGTTGGCACCGGTGTAGGGGAAGTGTAGTAAAAGGCAAAAGGAAGGCTGCACAAAGTGTTGCTTTCACATAACTTTTACCTGTGTTCGTTATATATATTTGATGGGCGCACTGCACATTCATCAGTGTTTATGTGCAGGAACAGAGCAAACATCAATGGGTTGGATTTGAGAAGAATGTAGAATAGTGGGAAACAGTCATATTAAACCTGTGGCAATACATCTGGGAGTGTTTTTTCCAGACTTCCTTCTCAAGCTTCTTGAAAGCGTCTTCCTCCAACTGGGAAATATCACAAAGATCAGATCCTATCTTTCCTGATCTTGAGAAAGTGATCCATGCCTTTATTAACTTGCTTGTGCAAAATGCAGCTGCTAGGCCTCTAACTAATTCCGGCAAGTGAGATTATATAAATCCCCATTTGAGCATCTTTACACTGAATTTGAGGTTTTACTAATCACTTTTAAGGCCAAACTGTCCTTTATGCACGTCATGCATAAAGGACAATAAACAAGTAGCCTGTTGATGGCTGAAGCAACACTAGCGCTGCGGCAGAATTCGCCTTGAGAGGAAAATCTGAAAATTTGTCTTTGTACAGAGAGCAATGGCACTTTATGTATCTCATTTATCTCACCTGCCTCGATGTGTGTGCGTGTGTGTGTGTGTGCGGTGTCAACACATAAAATATATACTGCGGTTTTCTCCTAATGGACACCCTACTCTGAATTCCTTAGATGACTCATATGAGTCATAGTCAACATTTAGACATCAGATGCTATTTTTCGCCTCAGGCAGGAAAAGGTTTCCTGTACGTCTCTGCCTACACAATATGCCTAGACACTGTGTCAGCCAGCATCCACCCCGTCGAAGTGTCCAAGAGCAAAGGGATCGACAACCTTTTGAGATTTACTAGACAACCTTTTGAGATTTAAGTGAAAAGATGTGAAAACTATAATGCAAGCGTTTTACCAGGATTATCTCCATTTGGGTGGGATGGCCGAATTGGGGCTTTCAAAACTGTGATGCAATTGGCTCTAATTTAGAGATCAGAATTTAACTCTAAATCTTAGCAACTCTTTATTGTAATCTGATTCAATCTCTGTGTGTAATAAATTCAGGGGGATTTGCAAGAAAGTTGATTCTGTCTTCTCACCTGTAGACAAAAGTGAATAAAATTGTAGAAATACTGTAATTGTGAGTGAGTGAGAGAGAGACCTGTGAGCCAGTTACACTGTTTTTGATGTCTGTTGATGCAGTTGCCTGTCAATATGCCAGCTACTATAATCCTTTAAAGGGATTAGGACAAAATGGCCCTTGGGCCTCAGCGAAATGCTCAACTTGGGGAGATGCCAGAATACGGATGAATGAATATAAATGAAAATAATCTTGCAGAATTGCATCTATTTTTTTGGGAGGAGATTTGGAGTTTTTTTTAGCTAGCTAACTATGGTTATCTAAAACTGAATTAGGTAAAAAGACTTAAAACTGAAAGAGACTGAGAAGATTTATGAAGGGTCTTCTGCTTCTTCATTCTGAGTCATTTAGTCTAACACCAAACATAAATCAAACACACACACAAATAATGATTTCCCTTTCAGCTTAAAGTTGTTTGGCAACTTCACACACTGGCAGCAGCTCCAAGAGGTCGCCGTTTGAAATTCGACACCCGCAATTCACGTAACGTGACTTCAGTAAACTTCACACGGCGCATTCATGTTTACCGTCCGGGTCTGCTTTACTGCGAAGGATATCAAAGGGAGGGGAGAGGCAAAAGATCTGACGGACAGTCCAGCTCTCTCTGGACAGAGCTCCTCGCTCGCTGCCATTCAGGAGGCACTTTGTATTTTGCTTAGACGTTTTTGATTCAACGCAGCAAATTGGTTGAATCAGTGGCGTCTCAATCAGCGGGGGTGGGATGTGCTTCTCTGTCGCAGCCCCCACTAGGACGATTCTTGCTCGGTGCAGCTTTAAGGCCATCCGTCTTGATAAGCAAACGAGCCCCCTTTTTTAGGCTTTCTGCTGTACCGTGGAAAAACTACCGACTGTGGAAGAGTCATGATTGGCCTTAGTGAAAAGTACTGTCACTTTACTCCTAATGAATAGGGAGAGCAAAATGATTGCACTCCCATAGAAGGCAGGTGTCACATCCTTCCAACAGAGTTCAGACACTTATAGAATCTAAACCAAGGCGGATAAGACCCTTTTCCGTTGCTTTATTTTGGCGGTCACCTGCATGTTATGTCGTGACAGTGCTTACTTGGCCAGGCAGAGGTGTTTAATCTTTAGATGGTTAAATAAAGATTAAATCATAAAAGCAAGAACAATAGCATTGCATAGGAAATCACTGATCAAAGATGGAGACCCTTTCTCTCTTTTTCACTATTTCTGTCTCTTCCTTCATTAACTCTTTCTTTTCTCTCCATTTTCTTTTCCTTCCATTTGCTTTTTGTTTTTCATTACCTGGCTGCGGCCATGCACTATGTTGTGAGACCATTAACTTGAGTGACTTTTTCCGCTGGAGCCCCCCGGTCGCGGCGTTCGCTCCCTGCAGAGGTGATTACCTCTGGGAGGACTGAGACCATCTGAGAAAGTCGCGAGGCTGTACGGAAACGAGCAATGCGCTAACGCCACACATGCACAAGCTCACTGTCTTTCTTACAAATTTTGTCTGGTCAGACTGATTCAGACTGGATAAAGTTTCTGTTGAGATCCACAAATTTGGACTGTTCTGTGTTCACGCTGAGGATTTTGGGCATGCTCGTGCACAGGTTTATTCAAAACCTCTTCATCCTTCCCTTTGGCTGAGTGGAAAATCGGGCCATGGACTTGCCTTTCCATCTCGTGAGTCTTTAATTCAGTTTTGTTTAGCACAATGGTGGACGAAGACTGGATTGGCAACCAGTAATCTGAGATGATTCAAGCACTTTCCCTCCCCCCAATAAGAAACTACTGATTTTTGGGGATTTTAAAAAATGTTTTATAGTAAAAGATGGGTTTCAGCTCACCAACTTTGCTTTGGTCATTACATTGAAACCTTGAAACACTTGTTATGGCCATGCTGGCATCACATACCAACTGTCCTTGATCATGCATCTTTCAGTGTCACCGTTTGGCCAGTACACAGGTATGTTCCTTGGTGCTTCTGCTGATTGCCAGTAAATACTGCTCAATGCAGTGGGAGAGGGAGGCATGGTCAAATTAACCCAACTGGGGCCCCTGGGGCAAACATATGCACTGCACCCCCCCCAATCCTGTCTAGTCATATGTGATTGGAATGTTATCAACATGATGTGAGCGGCTCGCATCGATCGTGTTCGAGATGCACATATTCTGCTTGAGTGATTATCGTGTCTGAGGCACCTTTCATTTGGAATTGTGGCTGAGCACATTTTCCAATTGAAATTAGTAGCGCAAACATATCTATACGCGAATACAGTACCCCATAAAAAAAATAAACGGTATCCCCAAGCTTTCAGGGCCCCTGGTGGCCCACCATGGTCCGTAATCCAGCCTTGGAGAGAGGCCTAAAATATTCCCACAACAGGATGGAAAGCCAAAGTAACACGTCACCTCAGGCAAATTCTGCTTGGTAGTCAACCTCTCTACCTCAGGGCCGATCTGCTGCTTGTAGAAAATACCTAGTCTGATCTGGCGTTTTATAACACATTATACATGATTTTATAACCTCATTGTGGATTATCATGCCTGCTGTTAATCTCATTTCACTTTCACGACAATGACTCAACAAAATTAAATTATAATGGAACATGAGAAGCCCTGCTTGGTCTCCAAATCAGATAATTGCTCTTTTGTCTCAAGTTCTGCTGTAACCTTGGCCAACCTCATTTAGCAACTTTTTGTCCCTCTGCAAAGATGTTTGCATTTATTTATTTTTTTTCCTTTGAATTGTTACCATAGCACTTCTACTTGGAAATCTCTGTGTTGCCATGGCAATTCAGCCCGTGGAGCTGATTATGGGTATACACCGATCAGCCATAACATTAAAACCACCTGCCTAATATTGTGTAGGTCCCCTGCATGCTGCCAAGACAGTTCTGACCCGTCGAGGCATGAACTCCACAAGACCTCTGAAGGTGTCCTGTGCTATCTGGCACCAAGACGTTAGCAGCAGATCCTTTAGTCCTGTAAGTTGTGAGTGGGGCCTCCATGGATCGGACTTGTTTTTCCAGCACATCCCACAGATGCTCTATCGGATTGAGATCTGGGGAATTTGGAGGCCAAAGTCAACCTCTTGAACTCTTTGTCATGTTCCTCAAACCATTCCTGAACAATTTTTGCAGTGTGGCAGGGTGCATTATCCTGCTGAAAGAGGCCACTGCCATCAGGGAATACCGTTGCCACGAAGGGGTGTACTTGGTCTGCAACAATGTTTAGGTAGGTGGTACGTGTCAAAGTAACATACACATGAATGCCAGGACCCAAGGTTTCCCAGTAGAACATTGCCCAGA
>OOFE01044486.1:24212-34436 GCA_900323365.1 Monocentris japonica | reverse complement strand
AACTACTCCAAGGGCACATTTACACCTACGTGTGTGGAGCGGTTGTTTGTTGGTGTATGTTGTTTGTTGTTTGACCGTTGTTCCATGTGGTTTTAAGGGGCCAAGGGAAGAAACATGCAATGCAATCAAAGAGCAAATGTGAGATCAATGTGAAGATGCTAACATGTGACATATATAGTGGTAATGTATATATATGGCTATATGGCTGCTGGCCCCGTGGCTTCAACAGGAAAATGCAACAGTATTGAGTTTTCATTGAGATCTTTCTCTTATCTCATGGTTTCATATTCAGGAGAGTTAAATAAGACTTATTTCCGATCATTTTTAGATCTTTTGTTTTGATCAGAGTGAGATCAACATGAGCTTTTATGTGGTTGTTTCTCTTGACTTGAATTTGAGAAACAGGAGAAAATGCCTTTAGTCTCATCTTCCTCTTAAAAACAGCTCATTTGTGTCTAGGAGACAGAAAAGGTAGAAATATGAGATCTGAGATTTTGCTTTCCTGTGGGGGAGCTCCCAGGGCAGTGCCCAAAATCTACCATGTCTAAAACACCAGGCGCATTTGGTTGGTGGAGGGGCACACCTGCTGCGACCAAACCATTGAAAATAACTGAAAAAAGACACAGGTGTGTTCAAAGTGTCCTGTGAGATCTAAAAGCCTAGCTCAGGCTGCAGGACTGCTAAAATCCTCTCTGATGAGGGCAGTACAGACTAAACGACTGTGCAGGGATCAAACATATTGTTATTCAAAAACATATTCCCATTCCTTCAGTTCACCATAAATACAATTACAAAATAAGTGCTCTATTGTTTCTTGCAGCATGATATAGAAACTACAGTTTACATTTACATTACAAATGTATTATGAAGTGACATTATTACAAGGGTAAGACTGATGGAGAATTTTGTCTGAGCCTTCTTTCATTTAGTTTGTTCATACTTATGTGGATTGATCCAGGCAGGACTTGCTCCAAATAAAATTGTATAGCAACTTTATCTAATGTTATCAACTATATCTATATCTGGTCTTGGAGCACTTCGATCTTGTCAGGCTCTGACTGGTCTGGAGTCGTTGGGAGGGCCAAAGTCTTTCGTCTTTGACCTGTTCGATCGGCTCTGATAATCTATGCCAAACATCAGGATGTTTCAGTTGGGCTTAGAATCAGCGTTCATCATCTAGTATGACCTTGCCTTAAGTTGAAACTTATCATGGCAGCATTTCCTTCAGGGCCCTGAGGAAGCAAATAGTTTATTACATCTACTATGGGCCAGAGGTGAAGAACCTCTATAAACCACACTTAAATGGGAAAGAGAGGGTAGAACAGCAGGGTAAAGGTTCTGTAGATATAAAGTGGGAGGCTAAACAGAGGGCTGAGAGCCAAGGAGAGGAGGATGAAAGAAATTGAGAAGAAAGTGAGTCAGATTGAGGTCTTGATGAAGAAAAGAGCGGTTACAGTGTCTAGTGGGTAAATAATGAGGACAAGTTCAGAGAGCGTAGTGAAGATAGTTGAAAAAGGAGGAGGGTGGAGATGAGGAAGGAGGAGGAGAGGTGACTGTGGGGTGTCACAGCTGATTCTTACTGTCCTTGTTCCTCCAGCACTTAGAAAGGACACTCGATGGCTTCTGCAGAGACTCCATTTGGCCCTATTGATTTTGCAATCCTCACCCTGAGAGAGAAGGGACAGAAAGGGATGAGAGAGAGGTGGGAAAGAAAGAGTGCTCAGCCAAGTTCCATTTTCGACGTCAATTAAGCAAAGTGAACGTCACATGCGTCTGACGGAAAGCTTTACGCATGCATGCACATGCACAAGCACTCACTCACATATTTGTGAACAAGCCCACAAATGCACACGCACACACTCTCTCTCCCTCGGCCTTGTTAATGGACTGGTGGATGGATGCCTATTATTCATTCAGTCTAGAGAGCCTATCAGTTCAATCCAGCTGCCCAAAAGACATTCACACACAATCACAAAGTCACAGACAAATCAAGATTCACTCCTCTGTTGCCATCTCAGCCGAGGATGGTAGGAATGTGTCAAACACCCAAACAAAGTCACAAAGCATGAGGAAGAAGAAGAAGAAGAAGCAGGACACAAACACTTTGTCTTTGTCTGGCCCTCTTTTATTCCCGCAGTCCCAGTTTAAATAGCTCTCTAAGTTTGCCTGCCTTATTAAGATAAAGAACCAGAGTGTGTGGTGTGGCATTGATTTAAACCCATACAAATTAGGTGTTTATATACTCACAGCAAGCTCCTCGTAGACAGAGGAAATCTATGTTAACAGGAGGCAGGGAGGTGAGACAATGAGATGTTTTTCTCAGCTGAGGTCCAAAACCTGGAAAGGAGCAGTCAATAGCCAAAGATTTGTCTGTGTTGGCAGCTGTCTCACATCGATCAGGGGACTCCGAGGTAACTATACAAATGACTGGGCACGGTGGCGATTCACGCATTAACGTCCAGATTTGACCAATCACGCTGCGCGGTACAGCTGCAGGCCTCTTACTATTTATCATGTGTATCAGGTTTCGATCATAATGGCTGAGTTGCTTCATCGTGTGCCAGTACAACAACTGCTATTGTGCTTATCTGCCTGCTATTACCATGCCTGGGCATCATGGCTTGCTCTGTGTCCTGTCGAGATTGGAAACCCCCCATTGTTTCTCAAGAGATTGATTGGGTGGTGGTGGTGTGTGTGTGTGTGTGTGTGTGTGTGTGTATGTGCGTGCGTGTGTGTTGGGGTGGGGGTCTGGGCTCGATTTGCTTCTGTTTCTGTTTGCAGTAGATACCAGGACAGATCGAAGTTTCCATTCAGTGAGTAATTTATGGTCCATCTCGACCAGAGAGCCTAAGTGAATTGATAAATGAGTTTATTTATATTTCATACACAAATGCTTGGCGTGTACTAAGAATACCCTTAGTAGCAGTACTGATGTATTGTAGAGTCTTGTAGAGTATTGTAGGCCTCTTCTCAGTCAGGACTGAGAAGAGGCCCTTTTGGTGGTTCCAAAAGTTCCTTTAAGTCACGAGTCTGACTTAAAGGAACAAGTTTGTGTTATGTCAAAGAATCAATAATTCATTATATGTGTTGCCTCAGCACAGCAGTTTCCATGTTCATATGGTTTGCTATGACTCGCCCTCATTTCACAAATCATTCTAATTCCATGAAGTCGGTGGATGCAGCATCCTTGATTTTAGTGTGAAAGGGTACAAGCTGACATTGCCGCAGCTCTCGCTTGTGTGTGACAGCATTTGCCTCAAGTGTATACATGTCACTGTGTGCATTTGTTTTTTTCTCCTATGCTTCTATCATTCAAATGACCTCCTTTGAGAGCTCTGCCGTACATTGTCTCCTTCAGGCACTTCCTGTGTTACTGTTGTGTAGTAATGTCTCATGTGTGCGCTGTGGGTAGGGGAGCGGGGGGGTGTACTTGATGTCACCACTGCATCTACTGCTCATTGCAATAGAGCACTCTGCAGACAAAAATACTGTAAATCTGGCCAACTTAACGAGAACATTGGGAGAGGAAATCTAAACTAAACTGCAATCTGTCAGCATAACACTGGTCTCTCTTGCAGCTCTCTCTATCTCCTCTCGTTTTCTTTCGCTCTTTCATTCTATCCATTGCTCTCTCTCTCTCTCTTTCTCACCCCCTCCCCTTTCTCTTCCTCCTTGACCTCCCTCCTTTATGTTAGGTAAATAAAGGCTTTGGCTGATGAACTTAAAGGGGCGGTGAACCTAAAGATGAAAAAATCATGAAGGCTGAATGATTCACAATGACTCTATCTCTGCATTAACTAAATGAAGAATGGCTGAGAATGAAGAAGAAAAAGAGAGACAGACAGACAGACACACAGACAGACACACAGACAGAGAGATTTGTTAAAAATCAAACCTTTGACTTGCGGTGGCAGACATGTTTTGCAGTGATCTTGTTTTATCTCAGGCCTAACATCTCTTTCTTTGCTTGGCTTCCTCAGATGTGTCACTAAACTGGACTTTGCTCCAAGATTTGACAGATGGCTATCTATGATAAGTTACTTTAATTTTCTCTTCCCTCCATTGAGATGCTCGATCTAAATCCAGTTTTTAGATAACTTTCCTTTTTCTTTTCAAGTAAGTTTGAAAACTGGGTAATATTTTACTTTTCAGAGAGCATTATTTCTTAGTTCCGACTTTTCACACGGTCTGCAATCATGAGAGTTCATTGCTAAGAATGAGCTTTTTCTTACATCAAGGCTACTGCACATTATGTGAAAGAAATTACCTGGCATATTTCATTTTTATTCACTACCAGCCGATATCGTTTAAGTGTGTCACCTCCATGCGTGTGATGTGGCAAAGTGTTTTTTGTGCTGCTTGGGCAGGTCCAGTAATGAGCAAAACATATTTCTTTCTTTCTTTTCTCTCTTTCTTCCTTTTTTCTTTTTTTCTTTCTTTCTTTCTGTCTCTCTCCCTCTCCCTACCGCCACTGCATTGACACGTAATAGGCTGGCATCAATAATGCAATGCCACAAAAACAGATGGAGAGGAGAAGCAGGGATGAGAGGGGAGCAGAGGAACATGATGGAGACCATAGAAAATGAGTGGAGAGAGGGCTGGGGATGGACAAAAGGGAGGGTGGGGGAGAACAGGAACAGAGAGGAAATGAATGGACAGAAGAAAAGAAGAGAGGAAGGGGAGAGCAGAGGAATGGAAGAGGGGAGGAAAGGAGATACGAGGATAGGACAAGGGGAATGGAAAAGGAGAGCTGGGAGGAGGAGGGAGAGGGGGTGGCAGGAACAGGTGGCTTTTCTCACAGTCCTAATGCTCACACATTGGTCCTTCCTAAAATAACCTTGATTAGGCTCATGGCATACGGGGATGGCCTCTTTCATATGCAAGATGCCTCAATTCACTGTTGGCCTTGATCATCCAACTATAATGGCTTATGCCTGGACACTCCAGTCTGCTGCCTGTAACGGCTGCATCCCCGCAGACCTTGCACTGTTTCACTAATGATTAGTCTCTTTCTTGTTGCTCTTTTGCTTCTCCCCTCTTTTCTCTCACAGTGAGAGGCTCATTCCCACTCTCTCTCTCTCTTCCTCTTTCTAGCCCTCTCTCTCTCTCCTCCTCCTGTTTTGGAACTCCTCTGATGATAGTGTTCATCCTAAGAAGGCCTGCACGCCACTGAGGGACTAGGTCATTACAGTGTTTCAGCATTCATTGTCTTGCTACATTGTTGTAGGGGAGAAATGCTCACATGCCCCCCCCCCCCTCACCAACGTGCCTTCAGACAGACAATATGTGCACGAATACATGGCAACAAAACACACACGCTCTCTCCGCGCTGTGCGGATTCATAAATTCATAAATACATGCTCTCAAACACATGTTTACCTATGCTCAATTATCATTCTGTTGCTGCTTTGCCAATCCACAAGACACAAACAGACAGACGCACACATGCACACGCACACGCACATGCTGTATACGTCTGTGAAATATGTGACTGGTTTGAGTATATAAACTGCCTGCAGGAATTGATCCTAGTACCCTCTGATGATGTTTGGTGATCTGTATGTGTGTGTGTCTATGTGCCAAGAATTTGATCTCTCATATTAATGCACTCAATAAAGCGCTAGCAGTATGAACAAATCGGGTACTGGATTGCTCTCGCTTTTCTCGGCTAGTTACAAAGAGATTTTGATTGCTTGTGCTCTCGTCCACAATGTGTTATTAATTATATACCACTCATGGTAATGTTTCTTATTAAAAGAGCATTAACCAGCCTTCAGAACCCTTCACACATTCATACAAGTGTTTTGATTTCTTTTCTGTCAGTTGCCAGCTGGTAAAGCCTAAACGTTGCATAGATGACGATGCAGCATGCTGAGAGTGACATGTGAAAGCAGGATTTACACCCATTCAGTCACAATGCATGACATTCCCAGACAAGCATCCCTTTCAACCCTTTCCACTGCTACCTTTCACTTCAACACTCAGTGGCTCTCAATCACTACACCCTAAGACAGAGAGACAGACTGAGAGGAAGACAGAGAGAGACCAGATGAAAAATAATATAGCTGACCTTGTTATTGTCATATTTCCATACCCCCTGAACACCCTGACAGTGTGACAGTGTAGTTGAGCTAGTAGTGGAGGTTGTTTTTAGCACTCTTCCGTCATGAACTACTCTCATCACTCAGCTAGTCTCATCGTTGACTGAGCTTGTGCTGACTGTTGCAAAACTAATTGAAATCATATAGTGTCTCGCCTGTGTTGGCAAGCATCCAGCCTGCTGTAGTGTCCTTGAGCAAGACCCTGAATGCCGCTCCGGGGGCACTTGCTCTGTAGTTGACCCTGGGTTCTGTCTTAGGGAGGAAGTAAAATGAGAATTTTCCAATGGGGATCAATAAAGTACCACATTATTATCATTATGATATTGTCCTCACATTATTATATTCATCAACGTAGGGAGGAGGAGGAATGAGAAAGGATAGAGAGAGGGAAGGAGGATGGGATGGACTGGGAGCTGAAATGGAGGAAATGGGAAGAGAGGGAAAGCTGCCATTGTCATCTCCTCCTCTACTCATAGTCTCCTCTTTTACTGTTATCTGCCGTGCCCTGTCCATACCCAGTGAAAGGTATTATGCCAGACAATGGAGGAGCAAAATCACTGTGTGTTTGCCTGTGTGCATTAGTACAAGTGTCTATTTTTCTCTCGCTCCGAGATTAATGTCCTGTGTGTTTTTCATTAAAGCGCCCATGTTCTGCGTAGCTGTTGAAATATTAGCCGTTCACGCTTTTATAAACACCACATAATCACTGCTTTGGGAATATTAACCACGGTGTGGGGGAAGACAGTAGCCTACATGAGGAGTGCAGATAATTGTGGAGACACGTCACTGTAACCTCACCTCGCAAGCACCCGGCCAACCAGCGGCTAAATGAAAGTGGCATTTCATACTGCCTGTCTAGTCAAGCACATGCATGCATGATGAATGTGAGGTGATGAAACCAAAACACACTGTCGTTGTTGATAACATGTGCCTGGCATCTTGGGATATTTCAATCGGTGTATATGAGGCTATAAACGCTAGCCATTTTAGAACTCTGCCCACTCTGCATTCATCCTGAACTAGTACTGTAATATCCAAATGATTACTCTTGGGTTGGAGCAAAACTGCAGCTGACATTGGGATTTCTACAATGTATTGGTATCAGATCTTTTTATACAGTGTTGTGCACAGTATTGCTGTACATATTAGGTAGGTTCTCTGTTACAGTGTCCATTAGGAGTGTGCTTGTGTTACAAGGGGTAAGGTTATTTCTTAATTGACCTGCCTGGCTAAATAAATGTTAGATAGAAAATAAAAGAATTCAAGAATAAAACTAGAAAAGGTTAAATTTTCTGAAGAGAATGTGTGTGTTTGCTTCAGCTTAAAAGTGTTTCTGGAGTCTCTGGTCTGTGGACATTGTGAAAGACAGCCAGGGTCACATTTGACAGCCACCAGAGGGAGACAGAGACTGACCATTGTCAAAGCAAAAGTGAAACTTAACTTTTCATAGTGGATTCTTATGGGGCCAAAAAAAAAAGCACACTAATAATACTTGATCCCTGTAGGGAAATCTGTAGTGGAACGGTGGCTCAGTGCAAGTCAGCTTGATTGGAGACTCTAAATGGCCCATAGGTGTAAATGTGAGTGTGTTTGTCTGTCTGTGTTAGACCTGTGATAGGATGTTTCCCTGCCTTCTACCCAATGCATGCTGGGATAGGCTCCAGCCCCGTTACCCTGAATATGATTAAGTGGGCAAAGACAATGGATGTCAGGAAATTTTCTCCTTGCTTTCCCCTCTACAAAAGGAGGTCAAACAGCAGGCAGGGTCAGCTACAGCACTGCAAGAAATCTCCATCTCTGCAATTTTGTCTCATATTCATATTCAGGCTTAGTTTTCTTAAAACACATGAAAGATTCTTCCAATAGGGTAAGATACTGTAATTCCACTTATTTCTAATGCAGTTTCACTTGTTTCAGGAATTTTCTAGAAACAAACGTCGATATTTTGAAACAGTGCAGAATAAGGCAGATCACTCCATTAGTATCAGAAGAATTACAGTTAATTCAAGGAAATTTCTTATCAAGTTGATTTGCATTGTAAACAAGTGAAATGATCTCACCCCAAAGGCAGATTTTTTCTTACTTGTTTCTTCTTTTAAAAATATTTCAAGACTCTTGCAGTGAGAAGAGCAAAATGAGGGACTCTGTGTCTTGCTCAAGGGCACTTTTGCAGGCTTCAACGGCAGGCGTCCTACGCTCTACACCACCCTGCCAACTGACCAACCAACATTCATCCCATTTTACACTATCTTGATCGGTTCCCAACACAGAATTGAAGCTGAAACAGAAGGAAACTGGGGCTTAGCTACATGTGGGGCTAGCAGTGTACGGGAGTCACAGAACTGGAAAGGGATAGTAAGCTGCTGAGAGATGGGATATCTCGTGGGACTTTCTGCCTCTTCACAGTCATAAAGGGAGCGACTCTATGTTCACTATTGAACACCCCCGGAGACCCCTGGCAGCTTCAACAGAGGTCTCAACCCCATTACTGCACATCACAGCTAGAGTAAACCACCTGTGGTTATAGGATGTGTGTGTGTGTGTGTGTGTGTGTGTGTGTCCACAGAGCCCATGAAAGAAATGTACCAGAAAATCTGCCAATGTGTTTGCCCCTGCCTGTTTCTGTGTGCATTTAAAATAAGCAGATATTCTCCACTTCTTCAAGGGCACGAAATTGTGTTTAGCGTCGGTTCAATCGAATCCTTCACAGCAGGCTGATTATTAACTGGAGGGGGGGATGAAGGGAGAGAGATCGACCTGTAAAACCTTTAAAACCTTCACCAGACTGCTAAAACCTTTGGAACTTGATTTACTTACCTGGAATTATCAGTTAAAAAGGTGGCACCAGTTCCAGTTTACTCAGATAAAAGACATACAGACGGATAGCTACTTTTACTGACTTGTGAGGAGAGAAAGATGCCATATGAAGGACCCAATGCAGTGTATCTATCATTCATCCTTTAGGCCGGTAAACAAGTGAAAGCTGGATTTACTGCTATTTGCCTTACTTATTTCAATACATATAATATCTAAAAATATTGTATTACAATAACATTCCCTGTTTAGCCTGAGTGCTTGTTTTACCCAACAGGTCTCCTTTAAGTCTCCTGTAAAAGAAGGGGAGACTTTTTTACAAGGTCTCCAAATAATCAAAGAGCGTTTGCGCTGACTGATAAAAGTTGCGTGGGCCCTCTGCCGCCCCGTTTGTCACTCTTCATGTGCCTTTAATGAACAGCTCATTAGATGGGAACTTCATTAGCTGGCTCACAACAGGGAACAAATGATTAAGAGATGAGCAGAAGAAGTCGCTGAGTCTTTTTCATAGGAGGTAGCAAGGTGGGGAACAGTCGAGCAAGCAGCTTTGGTTTTCAGCTTTGTCATAGGAGTAAACACCATCATCTTCATAACAGCGTCTCCATAAGCATAATCCTCCACAGAAAAGATGCTCCTAACCCAGAAAAGACCCTAAAAACAGAGCTAGCTGACTATGTAATATACTTTTAAAGCTGCCTTATTTTGATGCATGTGCAACCCAAACATATTGCCTTACTACATGTTTGAATGTACAGCAGGTAGCAGGTAACTTAGTGACTAACGCATGATGACCTGTGTCTCTACCTTACAGATCTGTGACAAGGAATGGCACTACTATGTGATCAACGTTGAATTTCCTGCAGTGACGCTATTTGTGGACGGCGTGACCTATGAACCCTACCTGGTCACAGATGATTGGCCGATCCATGCTTCAAAAATTGATACCCAGCTGACTGTGGGAGCCTGCTGGCAAGGTCAGTGTGTAGCTTGTCTGTCTATCTGTATTTCTGCACCTATGTTTCTCTGGCTATCTAAAATATAGCTTTACCATATTTACAATATTGAAACCTTCAGAACCACATACAAACAGTATATGGGCTATCAAGACTAAAGGTTTTTCAGATATAGTCTCTACCTAGCCAAGAAACTGAATAAGCAGCATCATAGTTAATATTGTCTTAGTAGAGAATGCAGTGAAAATGCAATTTACATTATTGGCATGGAAAATGATCCTGATTGTATTTGAATCACCCCCAGAGAGAGAGAGAGAGAGAGAGAGAGAGAGAGAGAGAGCGAGAGAGAGTTACTG
>OOFE01044465.1:0-10089 GCA_900323365.1 Monocentris japonica | reverse complement strand
TCTTGCGAGCCTTTGGACAGTCTTTAGCCCAATGTTCGGTTGAACTGCATTTGAAACAGCCGTCTGTGTAGTTCTTTTCCCTCTTCCTCTGCCACTGCGTCCTCGTCCATGGCCCCTACAGGCTTTGACACTGAGAAGTTGGATTAGTTCCTAACCCTCCCTGTCCTGACTGTGCTGTTTTTCGCTCTCTGTCTCAAGCTTCATTGCACCAGTCATTGTAGGCTGCCTTAAATGGACAGTATTTCTTTTTTTTTCTTCTTCAGACATTTTTTCCATTTTCTTTTTCGTCCTCCATTTCCTTCTGTTCTAACTTCTTTAACTCAGGAGGTTTTGTCAGGAGGATCTGGGTTAGATGAGTGATCCTTCTCTTTTCCGGATTTGCTGTTACTTGAGCCCATTTTGACTTTTTACAGTGGTATGTCAAAACCTTCTGAATTCTTAGGGGACCCTGACAGTTCCCTGAACCCTGTTAATGGTTCTCTGAACCTGCCTCAGTAAGTCTGGGACTTAACAGAATTCTCTACCCGACATCGTGAATTCTTCTAGCGATTCTGTCCTTGTGAGTTGTCACTCAGATAAGAATTTCCTTTCCTTTGTACTTCCTTGAGACACAAATGATTGCAATGTCTAAGAATTCACAAATAAGCGCTTCTTACCAGTGAGACTCTCGATGTGTTGTTTTAGTTCTTTTGGATCCTGTTTAGTGATGCAGTTTCGCCCTCAAACACCTGGACATCCCTCTCTCCACCTTTATTTGAAAAGGGAGGTATGGGAACGGAGACCTAGTCACCACCTGTGCACAGCTTGTAGGGTCCCAGACCCTGGTCCTGCTGGTGTTGAGTTCGTCACTGTCTCACGTTTAGGATCCTGCCGACAATGCCAAATTGTAGTGGAAATTCACAAGTAACAACACAACAGAGTATGTCTTTTCTGGTATTTATTATTTTGCAAATATTATTTCAGCAACCTTGGGAGTTGTCTCGGGTAATGAGCGAAGGACAGGTTACAACAGTCAAGCTTTATACAGTTCTCCAATATGCTGAGTCACGCTAAGTGTGGGCGCACTTCCTCTCTAGGAACTTGTCTACTGTGGTTAGTTCTTGTATTTTTCACCTCAAGCGAAGACAGAACAGAACTTTCCACCTCTCTTGCACATGAACACATCATGGTCAGACAAGGGGCATATGTTAATTGTCTATCTGTACACATCTGCTATATTCATATTGATACAATGCTGTAAAGCATAATAGTATATTTTCCACCACACTAACCACTGCATACCGGGAACACCCCACAAGACCTGACGTTTTGGAGATGCTCTGACCCAATCGTCTAGCCATCACATTTTGGCCCTTGTCAAAGTCACTCAGATCCTTACGCTTGCCCATTTTTCCTGCTTCCAGCACATCAACTTCAAGAAACTGACTGTTCACTTGCTTCCCAATATATTCCCACCCCTTGACAGGTGCCATTGTAACAAGATAAATGATATTATTCACTTAACCTGTCAGTGGTTTTAATGTTATGGCTGATCGGTGTATACAGTGTGGTCCAAAACTCTTGAGTCCACTACAAAGAAGTGTTTGTTTTTATTATTTATCAAAAACAAATACATATTTTTTTTTTTACTCAGTTGATACTTCTTATTCAAGAATACATTATTTAGAACTGATGAAGATCTAAATTATTATTTTCATTACTACACATTATTTGAGACATGGTTGTATGAAATTGAAATACCATATATTTCATTCAAATATTAACACATGTATGCTCCTAATACACAGTGTGAATTGTTTGGTCCAGAAACTGACTAAATTAATATTGTCCTGTGTTATTGTCATTACTGCTATTGCTTTAACTTTGAAAAAGGGAAAAAATATTTTTAATTATTAATTAAATTATTTTTAAAAATTATCTAATCTTGTTTGAGAAATATCATTTGACTAAAAATGGAATGTAAAGGGAATAGTAGCGTAAGTAGCTGATAAGGTCTTTAATGACTTGGAAGCACTAGAACTAATTGGAAGCCAAATAAATAAATACATGTTCAAATAAACCATCAAAGGGAAAACTTTGATCTTGAACAGTTCTCGGTTTGACCACAAACAAGTCTCCTAAAGCTTTCTTTCTTTTAAAGACTTCCTTTATAAGAAACAAATCCATTTACAGTGATCGAGAGATTGGCATTTGCTGTGGTTACACTTGTCTTTTCAGTGTCATGCAAGGACGCTTAAACTGGGCAGGTTTGAAGTTAACAAATCAGATTTTGCTCACATTGTGATCTGATGTCCCTGACTAAGAGGATGTTGTGTGGCTCGTTCTAATACAATGTGAGCAAAATCCAGTTTGCCCAATTTAATAATCATGCTGTGATTGGAAGATTTGTCTCATAGAAAACAAGTGTATTGCGGTTACACTTGTTTTCTGCATTTCTGGAAACAATATTATTAACCCTGGGTGATTTTTATAGGGATATGAGTACATTTTCTGGCTCCTAACTGTTAACACTACAATTACATAAAGCCATTTTGGATGTAAGCTTGCTTAAACATTGTATTTCGTCCACAAAGTCAGTTGCCAATTAATTGTCAATGAAGCACCATCCTGATGGCATTTATATTTCTGCATTTTAGGCATTTAGCTGACATTCTTATCCAGATTCACTTACCATTATTGCAAGAGTAGAATACGTTTTATCCTTTGGCAAACACACGTGAAATTTTCAAGAACTGTTGTAACTGTCAAAGCTACCTTGATAAGGGCCTCTTATTGAATATATAGACTCTGTTAGCAGCAGGGGTAATGTCACTTTGTCGACAGTAACATCCCAAGTTCAATATTGGGGAAAAAAGTTAACAATTACCTTCTGTTGTCAAGTCAATATCAGGTTTTTGTCAGACAGCTGTTTTTTCAGGTCAGACTGCGCCCTTGTCCGTCTAGCAGGTGATGTCTGTCTCACACAAGGATGAGGGGAAAAAAGTTGTGTGGTGTGTTTCCAAGCTAAAGCTGAGTGAGATTAGTCTCTGGTATGTATGTCACACTGAAAAGAAACTGTCTTTTCTGTTAGCTCTGGCTTTCATAAACAAGGAAAGATAAGAAATGAAATTTGAATTTTAGTATAATAGAGTGTCACATCTGTCTCCAATCATGCTGGGTGTCCCCAAAATATGCTCTGAAATAAGTAGATGACATTGACTTTGGCTGCATATTGCAGGGAGTACACCAATGTTGACAACTGTCAAAATGTTGTAGGTCACGGAGCCACCTAGTCAATAAGAGATCAGACTTAGAACAGGAGATCTTAAAATAGCATGTGTTTGGTAGAATTTACTTAGATGCTGCAGCCAAACAACAAAATAGCATAGCTAAAAGCCATAAGCTGACATGGCTACAACAGTGTCTGGCAGCCTCCACTGAATACACTGAATTATATGGTGACTTCCCTTCAGTAATCAACCCAAAGCATTCCACTCTTTCCTGACTCATTTATCACGTTTTAAGCTGTCGGGGTTAATTAGGACACTATGCGTACTATATTAAGATGCTATACTTGTTCACAGCCAATTACATGCATATAGGTTGCATATTTGAAGGAAAACCTTATTGTGCAGCTACTTTTAAATCCCCTCCAGCAGTGCATTGCCGTATTGTTGCAGTACATTCGTGGTGGAGGTGACTTGACTGGATTCTTCATCACACTTGTTTGAAAAAAGAATGAAAACTCAAAGATGTCAAGATGATGTATGATAAACATTACAGTACACATGCATTACCCCACCCCACCCCCACACATGTTGGTGCTCTACAGCAATGAAATTAACATAACAGTGTGTTTGACAGTAATTACCATTCCCTCACTAATTAATCTCATCAAAGGCAGTCGAATAAGGGTCTGAAACATCCTGATTATCTCTGTTTTCTGGGCTCGTGCCTTGGACTGCTAAGACTATTAACAAATTGTATTATTCCACTTTCTCTGCTCACAAGAACAAGAACATGCAGTTCAAAGTTGACTAGGGCTCATAACACAATCAATCAAAACAAAATGAAATAATCCCCAACCCACAACCAGATACATTTCATTTTGCAAGGCACAGTACTTCACAATGCATTATTGTGTACACCAATTTATTCATTTGCCCTCATTTTGCCTTTTTCATCAGAACAGGGAGGGTCAAAGAAGGTATATGAACAAATGGAACGGAAGTTTTGAGATCCAGATGCTTTTTCTAACAGAGTTAAATGGGGTTGTTTTCAAGATCCTCCCTACCCCTACATCATATTAGCTTCCACAGCTCTGAAAGTTGATGCTTTCCATCCAGTGTATGCATTTGCCCTTTTAATGCATTAAATAGACTCGTATAAAACTGAACTGGGGTCAACCTTTTGAGGGAACAAAAGCATGGGATATTCCATCTAGCAATGAACAAGTGCAGTTGGGAGGGTCTAAAAGGAGAGGAGGGTGCAAGGATGCCCACCCTTTGGGTTAAGTGACAGATTCCTCCCACTCTGTTTTAATTCTATGACTAATAACACTTTGTGAGTCGTGACTGTTAGGGTGTATTTTGAATTAGGGGGGTGAAATGCCTGTTCTGTGAAATGGAGAGTTCAGTAAGGTGTATTGATATAAAAAAGAGCATTTGCAACTAGATGTGTGCATAATCAGAGGTTGTGTGAATACATGCATGTCTGTGTGCTGCTTGAGTGCATCTGTGAGAACAATTTCTGTCTGAATTTATTCCTAAGAATTGGTCCATTGATGCACCTGTATGCATGTGTATGTATGTGATGCATAGACATGCTTGTGTAGGTGCTTGCTCGTATGGGCGTGTGGATTGATTTGCAGGTCTGCATGTGTTAATGGTTTCGATTGATTGGTCATTGGGACTGATTCCCAGCGAGTGTTTCCAGCTGATAAAGCCCTCAGGGCTGCCTGTTGCCAACAGCCGGTGAGGATGTGCAAATAGTCCAAGCATGCTAGAGCTCGCCAGAGCCAAGTCTGCAAGTGCTGCTAGCCCCGCTGAGCTCTGAGTAGCCTGCTGTCAGGCAATGCAGAATGACAACTACCAGAGTGGGTATTAACATGCAATATCCACCAATCAGGATTCTGTGTGTCTCACAGATGCCATGTGTTTGTATGTCCCAAAAGGAGTGTTCTCCAGGATTTCTTCAGCTTCACAGTTCCTGGGTTAATTGCTGCCAAGGCAATACACACCATGTTGATTTGTTGTTGTTACGAGTGCATAAGCGCTCGATGCCACTTGGTGCCAAAGTCAGAGTTGGCTTCATAGAACTTTCTTCAGTTGTCAGTATAAAAACTTTCACAAACTGGCTTTGGTGTATCAGACCTTTCATTCAAAGTGAGAGGGAGGTATGATAGCCTATGGATTCATGCAGAATTTATGGTGCTTATTCAATCACCTCCTGTTTTCTGTACCTCTGTAAAACAAGATGCTAGGAGTCAGGAGCATCTGTCTGAAGGAGCCTCTATCCAGAGAAGGGCTAGGGTTGCTGCCTGCTAAATATTAATGGTGAGAGACATGAATTATTGACAGTCAAAACAGTCAAAGAAGACTGAGCACTTGAGGGGGGAGAGTGGGACTGGGGAGAGAACTGGGGAGGTATAGGCCCTCTGTTGGAAGAATGACAAGGGACACGGAGTGTGGAAGTTGTGTCTGAGTTGGATCTAACTGGACAAATCAGAGGAGGCTGACCCAAAATTTGGACTGCTTGACAGGGTAATTGTTGTCCTTTGGAGAGGAGAGCTCTGATATCTGGGAGGGTTTTGGCATTAGAGTAGTGTGAGTAGGCGTGTTGCCCAGATTATAGCCCTGTTCACCAGACAGATGACCATAGTAATGTCCTATGTGAAAGACTTTCTCCATTTTTTTTCTTTGACACACTGTTACCGATTTCACAAATTTTCCTACTGATAAGATTTATTGTTTATAAATATCAGGCACAGCAGGTGGGAGTCCAGGTTGTTCTGAGAGTACTGAGTCTGAAGGGAAAGAGAAGCTTATGCAATAGTTAGTGAGGAATCTGATTTGATTAGCTAGCTAGCATGTTTACTCTTTTATTACTCTTCCTGTATGCTCCTCCTTTCTAAATGAGCTTCAACACCCCAGAAAACACTCGGGAGAAATCTACTGAGACCACTATGTGCCAAGAAGTCTGTGTGTACACATCTTTGTATGTCTGTATGACTCTTCTAGTGCCCTGGCAACTATACCAGCCAAAAAGAGACTGCTATGAAGCTGTGAAAGGGAAGCTGCACTTATTTATGTAGTCTTTTTTTTTACCACAGTGCTATTGCCACGGCACCAGGGCGTCGAGGTAAATTCAGTTTAGGTCAGTCTGTGGTGAGCTTAACTCACCTAAACCTGTGGAGGGTTTACTGCCAAAAATGTAAGTCAGTGTGGTAGTGCCAGTGGAAGGGGTGGGCAGGTAATAAATAATAAATAAAAGTCACACCTTAACTGCCATTTCAGTTAAATATGCAAAATAAACAATTCAGTTAGTTTGTTTGGCTTGTCAACAAAATACAAATGCTATCAGTAGTTATATGCATATGAGAAGAGGAGTGCAGAAGTCATGATTTGCAAAGGCAAGAAATAAATAATTTGAGGTATTTATGACTTGCTAATGTAGCCAGTTATTTAATTATTAACTATTTTAGATGGGAATAGGTAATATTATAGTGTTAATATAAGTTTTAACACTGTACCAACATAACACCTGCTGTTTCCCCTGAGGTGCCACAGTACTCTGAAAGAATTATATGTTATTGCTAGAAATGTGGTGTGGGACTGTAGCAAACCTGGTCTTGTTCTCCTGTTTGCCAGTGCTGTCCTCCAGGGGAAGTTGTTTTCTGAGTTAGCTACTGAAAACAGCAATGAAAACCATGCACAGTCAGAATTTGTTTTGCTTAATTTCATGATGGACAGCAAAGTAAAAGTGAGTCAAGGCAGATGGGAAGAGGGAAAGAGACAGCAAGAGGGTGGAAGGGTGAATTTCATTCACATGCAGATGTAGCCATTGCAGTAGTCAGATTTTTGTTTTTCTGTGCATGTCTCTGAGGCAAACTTTTTTTCTGTCTCCTCCCGTCGAGTGACGCAATCCTCCTCCATATTACATGGTTGGTTGTGTTGGTCACGTGCCGTTGGGGGCAGAGTTGAACTAGCTTTCCCCAGCTTATTTGAAAAATGGTACTGCTTTGTGGGGGCTTGTTTCAAAACAGTGAGTTTTGAAACCCAGAAATCTCAGCAGCTGGCAAATTAATTGTTGAGTTATTAGTCAAATCCCTGCAGATATATTATGGCAATTTTTTGCTATAAAACAGTAAAGATGTTGCTTTAAAAAAATAGCTGCTTTAAAACTTTGTTCTCTGTGTGGATCTCCACCAATACCATGGATTCTCATGTTATTGGGGATTTTATGTTTTTCCCATGGGCGTTAATGGGTAGAATTACATTGGGCATATTCCGATCGATGAGCCAACGATATTTGCAGATGATATAGGTGATGGGTCTGATTTGGATCATCTGATTCCAATATTCCTCTGTTCACCTGATTGCAGACCTGGGACCCCTCACCTTTTAATTAGAAATAGGAATTTGGACTAATTTGACAAATGTTTAAAACCCAGCTGTGAAACAAAAATTTAAAATTTTAATTTATTTTATTAGTTTATTTTCCTGTCCATTTGTTGCCTCTCTGTTTTTTTTCCATTGTGTAAGATAGACATTGCATTTCAAAAAATGTCATTGCTTCTGCGTATTCACATTTAACAAGGGGACAAACGAGAATTAGAATGGTTCTGAAATATAGACAAATTAGCTAGCCTAATAAAGCAAACTTTGTCCCAAGTTGGAGACAGACAAGAGGCGCTCGACACTTTTGGGTAGAGTGCTTCTTAGGCACTTTTAGGCATGCCTATTATGTCTAAGCAGTCGTGTTTTCTGCCCAGCGAACAGCAACAAAACATATTCATGAGTATTGTAAACAGTGACTTCCTTTTAAAATGAACACATCTACATAACCATTGTCTCCAACCGGCAGATTGATGATTGATTGATTGATTGATTGATTGATTGATTGATTATTGAGCCCGGGGGGAAATTCTTGGGTTGCACCAGCATAACAGTATCACGAGAATGTACAAAATAAAAAGGCAAGGTACAAAAGACAAAGGCCTAAAAAAAATAAATAAATACTAAAAAAAACTGGATGAATGGATGGTACATGTATACAGGGTTAAGGACTGGTAATGTGTGAATGAATGTGAAAGGGGAATGAAGTGGCTAAAGTGTCTAAAGTGCAGGGCAATGAATAAGTGTGAAAGGGAATTAATAAAATGCAGGGCAATGAATGAATGTGAAAGGGAATGAAAGTGCAGGGTGCTAGGTGATAAGTGGTGAGGTCCTCAGTTGAGCTGTAGAGGGAGAGGGGAGGCATTAAAAAGTCTGATGGAGGCCGGCAGGAAAAACTTCCTGTTGCGCTCTGTCGCACCATGGTGCGAACAGTCTATGGCTGAATAAGGTCCGCTGCTTCATAACCATGCCATGGAGGGGGTGGGAGACATTATCCATGATGGCCTGCATTCTTCTCTCTGCTGCCTCCTCCAGGGTGTACAGGTTAATGCCTACAACAGAGCCAGCCCTTCTGATCAGTTTGTTCAGCCTGTTGGTGTCCTTGGCCCTGGTGTTGGTGCCCCAACACACTACCGCAAAGAAGATGCCACAACTGACTGGTAGAACATATGCAGCAGAGAACTGCATATGTTGAAGGACTTGAGCCTCCTCAGGAAGTAGAGTTAGCTCTGGCCCTTCTTGTACAGGGTCTTGGTGTTACCGGCCCATTCCAGCTTGTTGTCCAGGTGAACTCCTAGGTACTTGTAGGACCCGACCGTCTCCACATCCATCCCCTGGATGGAGACTGGGGTTGGCTAGGCCCTAGTTCTCCTGAAGTCCATAATCATCTCCTTTGTTTTGGTGACGTTGAGCTGTGGGTGTTTCTGCTCACACCATAGCCACAAAGTCCTCCACCAGGCCTCTGTACTCCTCCTCTGATGCACCCCACGATTGCAGTCATCTGAGTACTTCTGCAGGTGGCATGTTTCAGAGTTGAACCTGAAGTCAGAGGTGTGTTGTGTTTGTCACATGCCGTGACCTGATTCCAATATTCCTCTGTTATCATGCTAATGTTATCACACTATCCATGATGGCCAGCAGTTTGGCCAGCATCCTTCTCTCTGCCACCTCCTCCAGGGTGTCCAGGTTAATGCCCACAACAGAGCCAGCCCTTCTGATCAGTTTGTTCAGCCTGTTGGTATCCTTGGTCCTGGTGTTGGTGCCCCAACACACCACCGCAAAGAAGATGACACTGGCCACAACCGACTGGTAGAACATATGCAGCAGAGAACTGCACCCCACGATTGCAGAGTCATCTGAGTACTTCTGCAGGTGGCATGTTTCAGAGTTGAACCTGACGTCAGAGGTGTAGAGGGTGAACAGGACACTCCCCTCTGGGGCCCCTGTGTTGCTCACTGCCTGATCTGACACACAGCTCTGTAGCCACCCAAATTGTGGTCTGCCAGTCAGGTAGTCAGTCACCCAGGAAACCATGGGTGCCTCCACCTACATCCTCCTCATCTTTTCACCCAACAGCAGGGGCTGTATGGTGTTGAAGGCACTCGAGAAGTCAAAGAACATGACCCTCACAGTGCTTCCTGCTTTGTCCAGGTGAGAGTAGGCCCTTTGCAGCAGGTAGATGATTGCATCATCCACTATGATGTGGGGCTGGTAAGTGAACTGCAGGGGGTCTTTTGATGAACTCACCAGGGGTCTAAGGTGAGCGAGGACAAGCCTTTCTATGGTCTTCATAATGTGGGATGTTAGTGCTACTAGTCTGTAGTCGTTGAGGACTGTGAGGCGCCCCTTTTTGTGCACCGGGACCAGGCAGGATGTCTTCCACATTACAGGGACCTTTTCCAGGCTCAGACTCAGGTTGAACAGATGCTGGAGTATTCCACACAGTTGGTCAGCACAGACCCTGAGCACCCTCGGGCTGATGCCGTCGTGTCCT
>OOFE01044462.1:0-11071 GCA_900323365.1 Monocentris japonica | reverse complement strand
AAGCGTCATGTCTGGAAGAAACCAGGCACCGCTCATCACCTTCCCAATACCATCCCAACAGTGAAGCATGGTGGTGGCAGCATCATGCTGTGGGGGTTGTTTTTCAGCAGCAAGGACTGGGCGACTGGTCAGGGTTGAGGGAAAGCTGAACGGAGCAAAGTATAGAGACATCCTTAATGAAAACCTGGTCCAGAGCGCTCAGGACCTCAGACTGGGCCGAAGCACACAGCCAAGACAACGCAGGAGTGGCTTAGGGACAACTCTGTGAATGTCCTTGAGTGGCCCAGCCAGAGCCCTGACTTGAACCCAATTGAACATCTCTGGAGAGACCTGAAAATGGCTGTCCACCGACAGTCCCCATCCAACCTGATAGAGCTTGAGAGGATCTGCAGAGGAGACTGGCAGAAAATCTCAAATCCAGGTGTGCAAAGCTTGTCGTGTCATACCCAAGAAGACTCGAGGCTGTAATCGCTGCCAAAGGTGCTTCAACTAAGTACTGAGTAAAGGGTCTGAATACTTATGTCAATGCGATATTTCAGTTTTTCCTTTTTTAATAAAGGGAAAAAATGAATTTAAACAATTTTAGCATAAGGCTGTAACATAACAAAATGTGAAAAAAGTGAAAGGGTCTGAATACTTTCTGAATGCACTGTATATAGATTTATTATGTACAGCAGATAGAACAGTGATAGTGGCAACTGAAAGATTAAAGAAAAGGGTTTGTGAGTGGAAAGACATCATCATTGTTGCTGATGAGGCCAACCACTGTTGTGTCATCAGAAAACTTAATGATGTAGTTTGTACTGGATTTGGCAGAGCAGTCGTGGGTTAGCAGCGTGAACAGCAGCGGGCTGAGCACACAACCCTAGGGGGCCCCAGTGCTCAGCGTGATGGAGTGGGAGGTGTTGCTGCCAACACGGACTGTCTGTGGTCTTTCTGTCAGGAAGTCTAAGATCCAATTGCAGAGGAAAGTGTTGAGGCTGAGTAGGAAAAGTTTCTCTACCAGCTTCTGTGGGATTCTGTGGGCTAGGAAAAGCAAGTTCAAGTCTCCCTATGGCATGTAACTGTGACGCAACCAACCATGGAGCATTTGGATCTACTTGTTTTTGCTCATTTCATTTCATGCTGCTCATTGGTCAAACTCCCTGATATGTTTCAACCTCCACAATGTTAAAACTCTTTACCAGTTGAATCAATAATATTTACAATAAATATGGTTGAAATGTATTTTGTTTATTTCATTTGATAGTCAGACTACATTATAGGCCTTTGAATCATAGTGCACATTTAATATTATGATGGTTGGACCTTTGCTGGGGAGGAAATTTGAGGGTTGATTGATCACACAAGAACCACCAAAACCCTTTTCTGCACCGTTCACTAGCCACCTGATCTAAATGTTACTGGACCACCAGACAGCACCGTTCACTAGCCACCTGATCTAAATGTTACTGGACCACCAGACAGCACCGTTCACTAGCCACCTGATCTAAATGTTACTGGACCACCAGACAGCACCGTTCACTAGCCACCTGATCTAAATGTTACAGGACCACCAGACAGCACCGTTCACTAGCCACCTGATCTAAATGTTACTGGACCACCAGACAGCACCGTTCACTAGCCACCTGATCTAAATGTTACTGGACCACCAGACAGCACCATTCACTAGCCACCTGATCTAAATGTTACAGCCTTGTAAACTCCAGAAGACCAGAACCACCATCTCCCCCACACTCACTCTTGTTATACAGCCCAACTCATCCTGTACCTATGCTTAGGCTCATGCCTGGTTGGATTAATAATTCATAATTAGCAATTTGCCTCTCTGCCTTGAAACAGTCCGTTTATAAAGGTCCAGTATATGACATATGTTTGTGCAAAGCTATGCACCCCCACCTATCAGTCACAGTATTGTAGTCTGGAGGAAACCTGTATCAACTGACCTGCAGTTTCACTAAAGTGTCTCTGAGATCAGCCGATCCAGGCAGCATAAATGGCTCACTAATATTATAGGACTAACCTTTTTATTTATTTAACCTTTGTTTAACCAGGTTAGTCCCACTGAGATCACAAATCTCTCTTTCAAATAGATCTGTCCAAGAAAGTAGCATCTTGACAAATAATATACAATGTATAAAATCATAGTTAGTTAACTACAGTTAGTTATTAGTGTGTTAATATGTTAATAACTTATAATAACAGACCGAATCGTCCCTGAGTGCTCACTGATTGTATTAAACTACTGACTCAGGATCAGCCCATTCAAATAGATCTAGTGTCAAATCAATCACACATCAGAGGTAACAAACACAGTACTTGTCGTTACCTCTTTGTTACCACTGTGGGAGGGCCCAGCCTGTCTGTCACAGTCAGCTCTCAGCTGAGGTAGAGGTCTATTGACTGCTGACCGGGTTGAACTGAGAGAAATGGCTGATGGGTAATTTGACCTGACACATGGCTGCCATGACTCAAGATCCCAGAAAGAGGAAAACCTCTCTCTGCTGCATTATGTAATACATGTCTCTGCAGTGGAAGAAGTAGAATAATACTGCAATACTGGACTACACACTCACACACACATGCACACAATATAAATCATTTGAAAACTAAGCCAATCATATTAACAGCTGGAGAGAAATGAGAACACAGATTTAATTTGTAAGATATTTACTGCCCTGTCGCACGAAATGACCATAATATACAAAATGCTTAATGTACAGTATGTACAAAATGTTAGGGCCATCTTGAGTTGCACCCAATTCTGCACAATCCACATCCATGGTGGTCAAGAGGACTACAAACTCTTTAACATCTCCTCTCCTGCAGCTCCATGACTTAAATAGTGAAATCAATAAGGAATCACAGGCCAGTCGTGTCACAGCTGCTTGTCAAAGCCAAGGCTTCCAGCTCTTCTCAGTAGCAGCCCAGCACTGTCCAGCCAGCTCAGTCCACAGCCATACAGCCTGGATGGGAGGTCTATGAGGCCCTGTCCCTCTTCCTCCACTGGTGGGCAAAGAGCAGCAGTCCTGGTCCAGTACTGTTGGGACCAAGAGAAGTCCCATTGTACCTCCTCAATTAGGACAAAGGTCTGTGACAAAGTTATTGGCAACCAGAACCAGTAGCAACTAATGTCCTTGAGACAACTCGGCACCTTCTCCATCACCTCCCCAGTCCTGTTTCCTAAAGGCCACGGTACCAAGAAACACTTGGATTTTCATCTTGGTCCTCCTCCACCAAGAGCGAGGCAGAACAACAGAGCGAGAGAAGATAGACAGAAATAGAGAGAGAGAGCGACAGAAAGGGAAACAGAGAGAGAGAGGGTGAGCTGAGGAAACAGAGCTGGAGTCATCACAGATTTCCTGTTATCGCCTCCATAAAACAACAAAAATACTTATCCTGTCAGATAATCTGGAGGTGGAGATATTGAAAAAGTCCTGAGAACTTGGAGCTTCAATGATTTTCTTGTCAAAGACTGAAACTGGTTGACTGGCAGTAGGTTTCTATTCTTCTTCTGATGCCTGCAGGTATCTAGTTAAATTTACCAGTCCATAATATAGTACATAGTATAGTATAGTATAATGTAGTGTAGTATAGTATAGTATAGTGTGCTGCAGGGCTGTCGAGTCAATAGGCCTAGTTCAGCATGCTTCAGCAGGTTAACATATTTGCTTTGTTCATTGCGCAAGATACATGTTTTACTGTAATTACTGTGGTGTGACCAAAAACCCTGGTGGTGTAACCCTAACCCTAACCCTATTCCATCTATTCCACGTTGTTGTTGGCTTTTCCAGCTGTTGGGCTCGGGTCCGAATTTGATTAGATGTTGTTGGGCCATTTTCAGGAAGGGCCGTAAAGACGTTGGACACAGTCGGGCTACGGCTTAATTTCTAGCCCAATGCAGACCTCTAGTCTACCCGTCTGCAAGCATCTGCAGGCTACACTTACCATTAACTCCTCCTCTGCATAGCTACGCTGAGACGTTTACATGTATCTACGCAGAAGCATAACTCTGCCTTTAGCAGTATGTGACAGCTTTAAAAAAGCTCTGACCATCAACATTTTTAAATGTGAGTTTTCAAAGTAACATGAACCAACTAATTGAGTTCCACAGGGTAGAAGTAGTCAATGAGCATTGGTCACAAAACTGTAAAATTATTCAATGTGGCCAAGGGACCAGTCAGAGAAATCATAACAACATATGTGAAACACAGACTGCATAGGAAAGCAGAGTGGTGAGGTGGCAAAAGAATAGAGTGGTGATATGTTGAAGCTCACTGATAGGGATAGATGGATACATCATTATATTGTTTCCATTATTTTGTCCACCCCCTTTACATTCAATAACACACGCTTATGCGCATACATGTGCAGATAAACACATAGACCATACAAGCCCATTTCCACATGCAGTCAGATAGAAACCACTGCCCTAAACACTCCCCTCTATGTCTTGCAGGGTTAAGGGGGCTGAAGTGTCACCATGGGCCAGGCTGGGACCTTATCACTGTTCCTCACCTATCAGCTGGCATTCTTGTGGACTATCATCTCATCCAAAATCCCATATTCAGCAGCAGGAGGTTCTACACTGACCTTTGAATCCAATGATACACTCATCAACAAAACCAAATGTGGTGGAAGTACTGAATGCAAAGCGGGTGTTATTCTGCCAGTATGGAATCCAGAGAACCCAGCTTTGACTGACCGGCTAGCCAGAGCCACCATTTACTTTGTGGCATTGGTGTACATGTTCCTGGGGGTCTCCATCATTGCTGACCGCTTCATGGCATCCATTGAGGTCATCACTTCCCAGGAACGACAGATCACTATCAAGAAACCAAACGGTGAAAAGATCACCACGACAGTGCACATCTGGAACGAGACGGTATCCAACCTGACCCTGATGGCCCTGGGTTCCTCTGCCCCAGAAATCCTCCTATCTGTTGTGGAGGTATGTGGTCACAACTTTGATGCTGGTGAATTAGGCCCAAACACCATTGTAGGAAGCGCTGCCTTCAACATGTTTGTGATCATTGGCTTTTGTGTGTCCGTCATCCCTGAAGGAGAGACCAGGAAGGTAAAACACCTTAGGGTGTTCTTCGTTACTGCTGCCTGGAGTATCTTTGCGTACATCTGGCTTTACCTGATCTTAGCCGTCATCTCTCCAGGGATTGTTGAGATTTGGGAGGGACTTATAACCCTCTTCTTCTTCCCCCTGTGTGTTGGTTTTGCTTACGTCGCAGACCGCAGACTCCTTTTCTACAAATACATGTACAAACGCTACAGAGCTGGGAAGCAGAAAGGAATGATCATTGAAACTGAGGGAGAGCCACAGCTTCCCTCTAAGGTAGATATTGAAATGGACGGCAAAATGCTTAACTCCAACAGAGAGGAGTTAGATGGAGCGATAGGTTTCGATGAGAAGGAGCTGGATGAGGAGGAAACCAGGAGAGAGATGGCCAGGATCCTGAAGGAGATGAAGCAGAAACATCCCGAGAAGGAGATGGAACAGTTGATAGAGCTGGCTAATTACCAAGTTTTAACACAACAACAGAAGAGCCGTGCCTTCTACCGTTGCCAGGTGACCAGGATCATGACAGGAGCAGGAAACATCCTGAAGAAGCATGCTGCTGACCAAGCCAAGAGAGCCATTCAATATGATTTCTGTTCTGAGGTTTCTGAGAACAACTTTTCCACCAAGATCTTCTTTGATCCCAGTACTTACCAATGTCTGGAGAACTGCGTCAGTGTAGCGCTGAATGTGGTGCGGCGTGGTGGAGACTTAACAAGCACAGTTTCAGTGGATTACCGGACTGAAGATGGTACAGCAAATGCTGGCTCAGACTACCAATTTACCGAAGGAACTGTTGTGTTCAGACCAGGAGAGACTGAGAAGGAGATCAGGATTGATATTATTGATGACGATATCTTCGAAGAGGATGAGCATTTCCTGGTTCACCTCAGCAATGTGAAGGTCATATCGGAGGGCGCTGGCTCAGAGCAATGTGAGGCTAATCATATGGAGGCCTTAGCAGGCCTCGGTCTGCCTTGCACAGCCACAGTCACCATCTTTGATGACGACCATGCAGGGATCTTTACATTTGAGGATCCTGTGGTGACTGTGAGTGAGAGCATCGGGGTCATGGAGGTGAAGGTGATCCGGACTTCAGGAGCTCGTGGAGTTGTGGTGGTGCCATTCAAAACCATGGAGGGGACGGCCAAAGGAGGCGGAGAGGACTTTGAGGACACACATGGAATCCTGGAGTTTGAGAATGATGAGATCCTGTAAGTCCAAATCTTTTTACTTAAAGATATACTGACAGCTTTTAATTTCTGTTGTAAAACATACATATGATGAACTGGAGGTGTTGGAGGCTGGTCTGTTTAGGGTAGAACCACTGGTCTACCATAAAACACTAACATCTAGTCCAGAGAGGAAGCTGTTTTCTACACTGATATGATATGTGATATTGATTTTTGTATCACTGTATAGTAATACATGGTGAGCAGCAGACTGGGGTATTCTACAGATCAAGGTTTAAATGATCCCACTCCCTAAATGAAAATAACTTTGACGGTTTAACCAAATGTTCTTCTGAATTATCTCTCATTTCTTTAGCCAGTTGTCAGATTCATCAAATGTGCTGCTGTCCATCCCTGTCATATTTAAATCCTTTCTCTCAGGTTAGACCTCTCGCTCTCTCTCTCTCTCTCATCTATCTCTATGTCTCTCTCTCTGTCTGTCTCTCTCTCTTATCTATCTCTCTGTCTGTCTCTCTCTTATCTGTCTCGCTCCCTCTCTCTTATCTGTCTCGCTCCCTATCTCTTATCTGTCTGGCTCCCTATCTCTGTTTGCTGCTGAGCTGTCAATCACTGCTCTGCTTGGCTCGTTTGATTGGCTGACTGATTGACATGATTACCATGTATACTGAGAGGTGTATACACATAACTACAGACATAACTACAGACCTCATTCACACATATTGAAACACACACACAGTCAACAGACCTCTAACAGACTAACATAGTAGTACAGTAGCTACTGACTCATGATGCAGGACAACAGACCTCTACAGACCCTTCATTCAAGTCTTGTCAACATGTCAATCACTTTTAGTGTAAATCAGGATTTGGTTCAATTCACTTTGAATTCCAAATATTTTGCCATAAAAAGTTTCCATATTTCAGATTCATAAATAAGTCAAGAAAAGCTCATTTTATGTGAGTTGTAGTTTTAAAATGAGCTGTCCCTATTCCTGGTCCTCAGTTGTCCTTGTTTAGACTGGAAGTCCTGCATCTGACTGGTAGCTTTGGGTTTACATGCTTCACATAGCGATAGGGAGTTTTTCCATGGTTCTGGGTGGCAGGAATGTAATGATGCATGTCTTCCCAGAGGATAAACATGGCTGGTATAAAGACAGAAGCAGTGTCTTGAAATGGAAAAGGTAGTGCATTCATTCTTGATTTAATGCTTAAAGCTTTTTAATGGCAAGACAGTTGTACATTTACACAGGAGTGAATGGACTGCTTTGAAGTGTGTGATGGACATGTGGTTCAATAGCTTTGTCATGGAGAAGGAGAGCCATATAGTAGTCTGTAATAAATCTTATTTGCACAGCAGCTACAATCAAAAACAGGCAAATGCCACCCTGAATTAAAATAGAAGGAACTGCAAGATTAAAGAAAAAGAATAAAGTGTAACAAAACAGTAAAAACAATAGGATAAAAGACATTAAAGTCATTTAGCAGACACTTTTATCCAAAGCGACATACAAAGGTGATAGTTGACACTATGTGGGATTCAAACCCACGACCCTGAGAGTCTCATGCTCTACTGACTGAGCTGTCCAGGCCAAAGACAGCACACACGCAAATGCAATTGCATTAAAATACGTTTTAAGAAATCATTTAAAAGATGATTCTCCTGCCCAGACCTTTAGTCTTCCCATTAGTCTTTGGAATGGCTACAGAGTCATTTAGAGGGGTGATAACAGAAGTCATGAGTATTTTATATTATTGGTAACTGTATTACTGCTATTACTGAAATTACTGAAATGTAAACTGTTATTTGTTACAGTAGCTACTCATTACTGTTACCCAGTGTTCCTAGTTCAGTCATCCTTCATGGGACTGGCAATGCTGCAGGCAGGACATGCTTTATGCTGATAGGAGAAACCGTAGGCCACCAGTATCATACTGTGGTTGTACTGGTCAGCTCCCAGTGGAACCAGTAAAGACTGTGGTCAGCTCCCAGTAGAACCAGTAGAGACTGTGGTTGTACTGGTCAGCTCCCAGTGGCTGCCAGTAGAAGATTGTGGTTGTACTGGTCAGCTCCCAGTAGAACCAGTAGAGACTGACGTACTGGTCAGCTCCCAGTGGCCACCAGTATCAGACTGTGGTTGTACTGGGCAGTTCCCAGTGGAACCAGTAGAGGCTCAGGTTGTACTGGTCAGCTCCCAGTCGAACCAGTAGAAGACTGTGGTTTTACTGGTCAGCTCCCAGTGGAACCAGTAGAAGAGTGTGGTTGTACTGGAAAACGTGACCCAGCAAATCTTCCCTGGAAAAGGAAAACAACTTGTATCTTCCTTCTCTATCCTGTAAGTGTCAGTGTGTTGGAATGCACTAGATTGTGTTTGATGGTATATTGACGTTACTTCCAGAACAATATAATAATCATCACCTAATTTTCATCATTCAATATCTCCAAAATCTCTTTGTAAAGGTAGGTTGGTGGTGGATATCACATTTTGGAGCCACCAAGGCTTCGTCCTAACAAGTATTGGCCACTACAGTGTGCTCAGTCTTCAGCTTGCTGTTCATTTATCAAACATGTCAGATACAGGCTGTGGAGTAAAACCTAGATGAACCTGAGATGAGGATTAAGAGGTTCACTGGAATATGAGCACTAATTCTTGAAGGGAAGTTTGGTTTGAATCTCATGTTGACTTTCAAATCTACCAGTTTAGACATTGTTTCAAATGCATTAGTCAAAATAAAGCACTTAGTGTAAATCATTGTTTTAGAGCCTTGGCATGCTGTTGACAAGCCAATAATATGTTTCAAAGCATCTGTATGCAGAGGTCAGCGCTACAACATGGCAGTGGTGCATTCAGCTCAGCCTGGATTTCTGTCTTCTGTCCCCACCAGGTTCCAAACCACCAACGCTGCAGCCTCCTCTGTGTCTAAATGGATTCACATTCTGATGTTTCAGATGTCTTTGTTGTGGTGTCAGTCCTCCCTCTTCACTGGTGTAGTTGATAAACATCAAGCAGGAGTAGATGTTCCTCCTCACTCTGTCCTTATTAGGAAAGCCTTTCTGTAGCAGGAATCCTGCTTATTGTCAGCAGGCTGCAGAGTCACAGGCTAAGCCTTTAAAGCAGCACAGGAGAGGTCGCTGGCTGCTGGCCACATATTCAGCCTGTTGTTCACGCTTTGTCTACCAAGTTGTGTTTTCCATCCAGACCAGCAGAGAAACCTGAGGGTCTTGAGATAATAAGCAGACTGAAATGTGTTTAGTGTTGAGTTTGGTCTGCATTTATGTTTGAGGAGCAACAGGGCGATTTACAGTCACCGGCCAATTTATTAGGTACCCCTGCTTGTTAACAAACAGCCTGCTCCTCCAATCAGTCAATCATGTGGCTGAACCTCAATATACACTATACGGCCAAAAGTCAGTGGACACCTGACCATCACATCTATATGAGCTTGCTGGACATCCCATTCTAAAACCATGGGCATTAATATGGAGTTGGACCCCCCTGATGTTGGACGAGAAGGTCTGGCTCACAATCGGCGTTCTAATTCCTCCCAAAGGTGTTCAATGGGGTTGAGGTCAGGGCTCTGTGCAGGCCAATCGAGTTCCTCCACACCAAACTCATCTAACCACGTCTTTATGGACCTCGCTTTGTGCACAGGGGCACAGTCATGCTGGAACAGCAAAGGGCCTTCCCCAAACTGTTGCCACAAAGTTGGAAGCGCCCAATTGGCTAAAATGTCTTCGTATCTTGTAGCATTAAGATTACCCTTCACTAACTAAGGGGCCAAGCCCAAACCCTGAAAAACAGCCCCAGACCATTATCCCTCCTCCACCAAACTTCACAGTAGGCACTATGCATTCTGGTAGGTAGCGTTCTCCTGGCATCTGCCAAACCCAGATTCATGCATCAGACAGCGTGATTCATCACTCCAAAGAACACGTTTCCACTGCTCCAGAGTCCAGACGCGGCGTGCTTTACATCACTCCAGCCGATGCTTGGCATTGCACATAGTGATGTGAGGCTTGCGTGCAGCTGCTTGGCCATGGAAACCCATTTCATGAAGCTCCCGACACACAGTTCTTGTGCTGATGTTGCTTCCAGAGGCAGTTTGGAACTCTGTAGTGAGTGCTGGAACAGATGGCGATTTTTACACGCTACAGATTGGCGATTTTTACACGCTACACTTCAACACTCGTTGCCTCACTCTGTGAGATTGCGTGGTCTACCACTTCATGGCTGAGCTGTTGTTGCTCCTAGGCACTTCCACTTCACAATAATAGCACTTGCAGTTGACCATCACAGTTGGCACATCTAGTAGGGCAGAAATTTCACAAACTCACTTGTGGCAAAGGTGGCATCCGATGACAGTGCCACGTTTAAAGTCACTGAGCTCTTTACCACCCATTCTAAATGTTTGTCTATGGAGATTTCATGGCTATGTGCTGGATTTTATGCACCTGTTAGCAATGGGTGTGGCTGAAACACCTGAACTCAATAACTAGTAGGGGTGTCCACTGACTTTTGGCCATATAGTGTATAAAGCATGCAGACATGGCAAAGTAGTTTAGTTTCTTGTTGGACCAAACATCAGAATGGATAAGATGCTGATCTAAGAGACTTTGACCGTGGTGTGATTGGTGGTTCAGCATCTCAGAAACAGCTGAACCCTCCTGGGGTTTTCACCACTACAATGTCTATGGTGGAGGAACAGAAACACCTTGTTTATGAGCGAGGTCAGAGGAGGATGGGCAGACTGGTTCAAGATGCTCCAATAACATCTTTACAACAGTGGTGAGCAGAAGGGACCTTGTTGA
>OOFE01044453.1:0-11997 GCA_900323365.1 Monocentris japonica | reverse complement strand
AACAGAGCATCACACTGCCTCTGCCGGCTTGCCTTCTTCCCATAGTGCATCCTGGTGCCATCTCTTCCCCAAGTAAACAACGCACACGCACCCAGCCGTCCACATGATGTAAAAGCAAACATGATTCATCAGACCAGGCCACCTTCTTCCATTGCTCCACGGTCCAGTTCTGACACGCACTTTCGGCGGTGGACAGGGGTCAGCATGGGCACTCTGACCGGTCTGCGGCTACGCAGCCCCATACACAGCAAGCTGCAATGCACTGTGCGTTCTGACACCTTTCTATCATAGCCAGCAGTAACTTTTTCAGCAATTTGTGCTACAGTAGCTGTTCTGTGAGATCGGACCAGACGGGCTAGCCTTCGCTCCCCACGTGCATCAGTGAGCCTTGGGCGCCCATGACCCTGTCGCCGGTTCACCGGTTGACCTTCCTTGGACCACTTTTGGTAGGTACTAACCACTGCACAAGACCTGTAATTTTGGAGATGCTCTGACCCAGTCGTCTAGCCATCACAATTTGGCCCTTGTCAAAGTCGCTCAGATCCTTACACTTGCCCATTTTTCCTGCCTCCACCAAATCAACTTCAAGAACTGACTGTTCACCTGCTTCCTAATATATCCCACCCCTTGACAGGTGCCATTGTAACGAGATAATCAATGTTATTCACTTCACCTGTCAGTGGTTTTAATGTTGTGGCTGATCGGTGTAGGTATGTGTGAGTGAGGGGGAGAGAGACTCCTAGCCCTCTCTAAGTCTACCTCTAACCTCTTCTACAAAAGCCTTTCCTCTTAGCGTTTGCAAGAGTGCGAGTATAACCCTCTAGACCCCAGAAGAATTCTAGAATGTTACTGCAGTTCACTGAGAATCCTGAGTTAAATGAGCATTTTCTTACTCATTCCAAACAAACAGCTCTAAAAAGAAATTGGTAATTGCAAGGTATTTTCATTTGAAAGAGCACAACTTCCTCTTTAATTTGGAACCAAACATATGGCAAAGAAAGTCATGTATTGTGTGTCAGAATTTAATTTATTTCATTACATTTTAGAAAATTGATAAAACAATAGCAAATAATACTAAATATCAAATATAAATGTGTACATACATTTTTAATTTAAACCATGTGGTCTTATCAACTCACTAAAGCAATATGTCTAACTAAAAAAAAACAAGTCATTTCAGGTTGAGATTACGAGTATGTGATCCACAACATTTCTCAGTCTCCTTCCTTCAGTGTCAGCTTTGACAATATGACAACAAAACCAGTCAGTAAACCTTCAATGCTCTCCCTCCCAGGAAACAGTGTCCCTTCTGGCAGTAACAACTCGGTATGTCCCGCTATGTAATGAAGTTGATTTGAGGTTTGTTTTATCAAACGACAATTTCAATCAAAAAACGTGACAATGTCATCAGCACTTTCCACGATACATGGTGTGTCAGGATGTTTCATGGCATAATCTGACAGTTTCCATAAGGTTGTAAAAGCGGGGGCGCTTAGGCAGTCCAGCCATTTTTAGGACTACGGGTAGAGGAAAATTGAACTTTGAAAATCTACAAAAATGTCAACATCGCGACCAACGTTTTCTGGTTCCGGTTAGTTGATGACAACTTGAAGTATATATAAAACAAAGTTCAGAACTTGATTTTCTGTTTTTAAATGCATTTTAAATGATTGGAAAATGACGGGCGCTCTTGGACGCTACAGTGAAATGTAGAATGGGCGCTCCCGGGCGTTTAGAGGGTTAAACACAACTAAAGGCTGTAAAGGCGGACGAGTGAGTAGATGAGTTTCCGTGTTCGGCGTGATGACGTTTAATGTCCCCAACAACCTCTGTAGTCTCATTTAGCCACTTGTTAGCAACTGCCTTTTTTAAGACACGTAAAAGCTTCACGAGTGGGGTATTTACTGATGTATTTTATGTCGTAGAACAAAACGTGAAAATCTCTTAAGCTTGTGTTAACCACAGACCTTATTTCAGGCATCTAACCAAAAACCCATTGACTTTGAGACGAGGGAACCGGACGTGCAAAAATGCTAACTCATTTCCGGGTTTTAGGACTCATTCCTGCGGCAATCTATATGTGCCTGACTTGTCAAGGCCCTAGTTCGTAGTCAGAATATGAGGATGTGGGAGATCAAAGGCTGGCCTAAAATACATCAGTTGCTGTCACCCATAAAGTGCCTCAGTGTGGTTCCTTATCTGGACCTTGCAGGGAAAAGTTGTTTCCACCTGGTGAACTGTGCTTCTGGGAGAAATGCAAAATGTGTCTATAGGGGCTTTGCAGTTGCATAACAAAACTCGTAAGAACCACCTCTGGCGCCACCATGGAAGTCCAGGGGAGAAATGGTTGTATGCATGGTCTAAATACTGTACATAACAACTATAACAAGCTGGAAAGGAGAGATATCTGAAAAAGATCATTGTGGTGTGGATGTAGGCCACTTCAGTAACATTATGTGTAAAAGTGAATAGTCTGATGAGGTAGATTTGTTTCCAAATTTATGTTACTGTGACAGTGAACTGTCTTTTCTTTAGGCCTAGTCTCTACTCCAAAGCACTTTGAGTTGTAGCTCGAAAAGGACTCGACTGCTGTCCATATTTTATGACAAATTGGATGAACAATCTAACTTAATGTCCAGACATGTCATTCCTTGACATCTTCTGGCATCTGATTGAATGGTATGGAGTCTCTCACATAGCTTAACTTTACACGATCCATAAGACGTAGCCTTTTATCGGTAGAGTTGTAGCTTATACTGCCTTATAGCTTAATTAGATTTGCCTTTAAAAAATGCTATTCTGTTCTCCTCCCCTCTCTCCAATGACTGTCAAACTCTAGGCACATTCACGTTACCAGTGATGCACATAAAGGAAAACATGAAAAACTACAGGTCCCTTGAGGCACACATTTTTTTCTCTAGTGGTTTTGTAGATCTCAAAACAATCCAAACAATCAAATCAAGTTCAATATAAAATGCTAGTACGTTTTGCAAATTCCAGTCTTTTCATACAGCAAACTATGGTCTCTGAGCATTATTTTACCCCAGGGGGTTAGCAGCTTTTGTGGGGGTTCCCTGTCCTGCCAACCGCATCTACTGCTGCCCACGTGGGACCTCCACCGGGAGGGTGTGTTACATCGCCTGAAACTGTATCAATAAAAATGAAATCTATAAAAAGAAAACACAGTAAAGTATCTGGTACAAAAAATAAACTTACTTGTAAACTTATAAGAATTCTTGGAATATAAAATGAAATAATACATTCTATTGTAGTGTTTTGGACTTTTTAGGACATCTAAGAGTGAGAGGGAGTACAAATTATTGTGTATTGTATATATGTATAATGTATTATTGTATTTTGTTTTTTATTGTATTACCTGTATGTCCTCTTTTTACTGCATTTGAGCAACATCACTTAAACGTAGTAACATCAACCTCATACCTTTATATGTTTTTCTAGTTTAAGAGAACATCTGGGTGATAAAACATTTCAAATAATATGTCTAATTTCCAAAATACTGTTATTTTCTATATTTAGATTATCCTTGATCCATGGTTAAAAAAATACATATATTTCATATTTCTATATCAATCCCTTTCATTCCCAGGTTTCTGTAAATCAGTAGAAACTTGCAGCCAGCCAAAGCAGGTTCGCAATTCACAAGGTTCACAAATCCCAGGCTATCGGGAAGCTCTGAGCAAAAAGGTTTTGAATCTTTTAAGCTGCTCAGGCCACCTGTTCCCCCAAATAACAGTAAAAACAGTTGTCTAGCTCTCTCTTTATGTCTCTCACTGATACACACTTGTTCTGACACACAAACACACACACACACACGCGCACACACACACACACACACACACATACACACACACAGACAGACAGACAGACCTCCTAGGATTCATTCATTCAAGTCATCAGTCTTCACTTGGGCTGTTGAATCCTCGTATTTTAGGCTGACACCCAATGGCAGAATTTATCTGTGAGATACTCAGAGGACACAAGCCGAATGGAGACTGAAAATGAAATAGAACCAGGGCAGAAACAATGATAGGTGATAGCTGACGAGTTATCAGGAAACAGGGGAGGCAGGATTGGATGAATGGATGGACGGATGGATTTATGGATTGGCACAGGAAGCAACAAGGAAAGGACAGAGGAAGTAAGGAAAGAAGGAAGACAGAAAGGAGGGATGGGGTGGATAGGGGAAGGAAGGAAGGAAGTAATCAAAGAATGGAAGAAGGAAGGAACTAACATGAAACAAACATGGACAGTGAGCACACTAACCAGGAAACAAAGTACAACAAAATATCAAAACTAAATTACATAATTCATAAAAAAGCCTGGAGAAAGAACAGATGACAAGAAAGACCAGCAGGGGAAAAGAAAGAAAACACGTCCTGTTGATAAATGTCTGATTTATGTTTGGAGTCCCAGTCATGATGGTGTTACATCTGTCCTTGACACCTGAGGCTCAGCGGACCTCCCCTGCTAGCCATGTTTAGTGGAATGAAAAGACACATACACACACACACACATACATTCACACCGATTTGCACACACAGACACTCCAGTACACATGCACACATGCTAACATGCATAAACACGTGCATGCAGACACAAGCACAAGTGCACACACATAGGCAGACATAGACACACACGTGCACACACACACAAACAAACACACACACCTGATGGAATGGAAAAGAGCTGTGTGGTGAGCAGCAGCAGATTGTCTGCCTCCCTGTCGAGTGAATGAGAGAGGACTAAGAGAATCAATGTCCCAGTGCATTACATCAGCCCACATCACTTCACAGCACAGCCTGCAACCGACAGACAGATGCTACTTGGACTTTGTTCCCTCTAAAGCAGAGGAAAGGAAGTGCCCAGAAAATACCTGTTCACAGGGCATGAAATCCTGTTACTTGTAGCTTCAGTCTATTGGTTTTAGCAGTGTTTTCAAGTTCCTAAGGGATTACATCACTTTTATTTTAGCATTCCAGGTGCCAGTTTTAGTATGGAGTCCATATGAAGATTCCAAAATATTAAATATCCAAATAACCAATAACCAAAAAAGATCAGCTGAATTTCATCATGCAGCATATGTAATATATATATTTATTATTTTGCCAATCAAGGACCTAAAGTACCTAATATCCTTTAAAAAGTTAGTTACGAGGCAGAAAGGAGGAGCAGCCTGATGAGAAGTTTTTCGGCCTGTTGGTGATGATAAGTGATGAGAAGATAGACACCAAAATCATACATATGTCCCCAGTAGGTCACTTGCTCTGGTGCTCCATGCTAAAACTTTAGACACTGTGTTGAGTGTTTGTGACTTAGGAGGCCAAGGTGCAGAATGCAAGTGCAATATTTGTACTGTTCCCTGAACATTGTGATCGTCTCAGCTAGGGCTGCAATAATTGCGTAATCGAGTGATCGTGATTATAGGAGCCAACCACAATTATTATTTTGTATATCTGTCATCATTGTTTTGTTTTCACCTCAAGATTTTTTTCCTCTTCCATATTAACTTTCAAATAAAAGCATATATCTTTGCAAATTGGTTAAATGTATCCTGTCGCTCACTACGCCATTACTTAGATTCAGATCAAGCTGCCTGTGAAATAGCCTAGAGGTCTCAGAGAGGTTACATCCTGTTTTAGCACCAGAAAGGCCGTGAGCTGACGCAACTGGACGTTGAGATTAACTCCATGGAAACTAATTTCACACATATGATGACTCACATACTATTAAAACTATAGTATGATGAGGTGCACAGAGTTATTGGAGATGAATTGTGGGATATGCCTGTGGATGAACTGAAAGCATTCATTGTGCTTCTGCATTCCCTGGAAAATATAGAGGTAATAACATTGATCGACAGCTACTGGTCAGAAAGGTTTGAACAGGCTTTTCAGGCAAACCATACCAAGCAACCACATCAGAGAAATCCTGTGAGTGTGTGTTGGAAGAATAAGAGGAGAGATTAATGTGTGTGTAAAAGAGCATTTCAAGAAGGATTTATTGGACAGAGCTCATTATATATATTTGACATTTAGCAAATCTTATCCTTTCTAGTTATTTCCTATTATTTTATACTATATAAAACTGCAAGGCATGAGAAGAGTTTTATTTCCTTTGTACATTGGGTTATTAGATTGCTGTGGATGCAGATATCAGCTATAAGGCTGTGTGCAGTCTATTGGCGTCTTTGCTTGGCTGGCAAAGGGGATTCAAGTCTAAGCTTTCTAGTGTGTCCACGCAAACACTTTGAAGTTCACTGATGCTCTTTTCCCTCAGTCTGACATCATTGCAGTATAGCACAGTGAACAACATAGATCTTATTGCACAGCTACATACAACTTCTCCGATCAAAACATTATTTATTTTTAATAATGTGATCTATTTATGTGTTATTCTGTGAGCTCAGTTCATTACTCACTCTCCTTAGGGGAAAAAAAGACAATTAAATCATGAATTACAATTATTTGTGAGAAAGTAATTGTCATAACAAAATTTCACGGGCCACAGCCCTAGTCTCTGCTAAGGATAAAATGAGAAATTACAATCAGATTGTGTCAGTTTGTGTGTGTTAGTTAAGGTATACCTACAGTGATGCAGTCAAGTAGATTATACAGCAGAAAGGTGGGTTATGGTGCATGCCCACATGTTGGATTATTTCTATGGTGTTTCTTAAAGCAGGTGACGCAAAATACATTGAAATCCAACTGTAGATATCTACCAAGATATGTGTTTGTCTGACTGAGAGACTATTGCACTATTACCTGTACTTCATATGAGGTCCCATATGTCTTTGTACCATGTCATCCAGTGTTCATATGATATATTGCAAAAAAAGTTATACTCCCTTGATTTGTACTATCCCTATGCATTGATTCATACTATACCTACTCATGGCCAGCAGCATAACCTATCACAGCACTAAAAAAATTTGGTTAAGGTTACAGTATATTTATGGCCATGGTTAAATAAGAAAAACTTTTGCTGAAAATGAAAACTCAGCTCACAGCAGGAAAGTTCTTTGCATGAGTTGGGAAAGATATATACAGAGGTGAAGGCTTCCCTCTCTTAATGCATCAGTTCTCGTCAAGGGCAATAAGCACTACAAGCTGGAAAGAAACACTCAATTAAAATTCTCCCACTTTTGTACTTAACATTTTCCACATCATTCATTAATACACAGGACAAGATGCTACTATCCCTTGAGCCATAAACCAAGGCAAACACTTGTAGAAACCCCAGTTCAGATTAAAAAAACAAAGCAAATGAGTGATATAACCACCATCAGATGCATTCCTCAGATGGCACCATTTGCCAGTATATCCTTAGCTGGCAGTACATAAAACACATTGCTTGTCACCCTGGTACTTCAGATATTCAAAGAAAAACATGATGACATACACCAATTCTTTTCCAGCGTGACAGAAATTGAGCAGAGGTCTAACCATTGACAGTGCATCAATGCAATTCAGCCAACAATGCATGACCCTGACCTTGGCTGAGCTTTCAAACATTCACATGGAGCGATTTGCTGCATTCAAATGGTCTGAAATCCTTGAGAACAGATAGAGGGCTGCAATGTTGAAGTATGACTAGCCAGTTAGAACAGATTTTAACAGATTTGTTGGAGTGCCTTGGATTTTCTCTGAAATCCTTTTATATTGTAACTTCTCAATGTATTAATTGTCCATCCATCCATCAGTGCTTCCACCTATCTATCTATTATCATTATATCAAGCTGTGGTCTTTTTTTAATATCTAAAAAGAGAGGTCTGGGAAAATTTTTGGACATGTCACAGTCACAAAATAGATCAGTGATCAATTTGTTACAATTTTAAAAACGGTGGTGGGAAGATAAACCAATGGATTTTTTTTAATTTCTGGGGGAAGCAATCACTTAAATGCTGCAATGCCCTGAGCGTGTTTCCTCTCAAATTTCCCCTAAAATTACAAGGACTCTTAACTCTTAGTCTTAATAAAAACAAACAGAATTCCATCCGCCTCTCATCCTCCTTCGAGTCCCCCCGATACAGTATATACACTGCACTGACGTGACTGTCTCTTTTCCACGCGGCTGCATTATATCTTTTTGAGGACTATAAGCAGTGTTTAGATAGGCTGGATTGACAGGACCGAGGTGGCTGTTGTTTCTCCAGTGGACCGAGATTTATCAGGAGACAGCGAAACATCTTGATGTTCTTGATGAAGAAGTCAGTGGAGTCAGTCTGTCACTTAAATGTTGCCTGAGACAGAGCTGTTGCTCCCGGCGGGTTCAGAGTGTGTCTGTCAAACCCACTTTTTTGTTTACATACAAACACAAGTGCACAGCGCACACAGACAAAAACACAAACACGCACTTAAAGTTTATGTTACACCCACAGCTAAAAATGCAATGTAAATGTAAAAATTTTTTACATTGTGCTTTTCTTTTTTCCACATTTGTTTTTAACAGACACACACTGTAAGTTTTGTGTCACAACTGTAGCTAAATGTGTATCTCACATTATGGGTCATACTAATGACTTATTAAAACATTGATATGGAACACCTCTGGTATCAGTGTCCTAAAACTGCTGTCCTAGTTGCCCCTTCCAACACAGCCAATGTCTTTTTTATATTCACATTACTCCATGATTTTCTGTTTGCAATGGTTGGCTGGGAAAGTAGAACTTGCCCTTTTCTTGCTTGAGTAATGCTGTACTGAATCACTGAAATACCTTTCCCTCCAAACCTTTTCCCTTCAAAAAGGTTCAAGCTTTTTTTCCCCATTTGCCCTTATCAGCGTTGAATATCAGAGCCAAGGTTGGCAGAAAAATTGAGTGAGGGCTCTGGATGTATTTGAAGTTCAAAAGTTTTTAGGGGCATCAAAGTAGAGTGGATGTAAAGGGGAAATGAGGACAAAGTAAAAGGAGCTGTTATGCTGGCTTTCACAGCATCTACGTAGTAGTATGTGAGAGTTGGAGAGACAGTAAATCATCCTGAGGACTAATGCTTATGTTGTGTGACAGCATGTACATGTACACATACACGTATTGCATGTGTGCATTTGCAAGAGATGACTGTAGTAAGTAAGGTAATCCTGGTTTGAAAATTTTATGAGATGAAAGAAATCACATTTTATTTTGATAGTAAAAAAAGTTTCTCGTTTCCATAACTCATAGTTCATACTCAATATGGCTGCCTAAACCGCCACTGCACTTCATTATCAAGTCAGTTGCATGAATTGCTGCACTCGTATTTCCATGAAAGACACCTTGCCAGAATCTCATATGTTACAAAACCACGTACCGTAAACCACTTTGGCCTGTGTTGCCATGGTAACTGCAGTTCCTCAGACGGTACAATCCTCTGGAAATTGAAGGAGAGAAAAGGGGCTATATAGTTACTGACCTATGTATGTTTACATAAGTGTTTGCATTCAATGGGTACTTGAATGTGAAAAACATTCTCTGTAGGGCTAGCTGGCAAGGAGGCTGCATTAAATTGCAGTGCTGTGTGATGACACGTGCTGTGTGTGGCGCATGCAGATGCCGACACACAGTATAGCCGCCATTAACCAGGGACGTTGATGTAGAATGCATTGTAATTTACAGCAGCAGATTGGGAGAGATTGTTGCAGATTGTTGCAGGTGGTGTGATGATTAGACAAAGACACAACTATGAGCTAACACTGTTTTCTGCAGTTCTACAGGGAAGGGACAGCACATTCCTAACCAGGCTTCAAACCTGCACCTTTCGGGTCAGCAAGCTCACTTATCTGACCAACCCATTTCATGCCAGGTGCACTACCGCTACATTAATCCTAAACTGAGAAGAGGAATTATTTAAAACCCCTGCAGTCTACTCGTGGAGGGCAAGGGGGCTACCACTGTAATACAATTTCAGTTCATGCCAAAAATGTCCTGCATTAGCAGTGGCCAGAGTGGCTTTTCTAGTTAGAAGTGGATCGCAATGACAGTCAATTGGTCTTGCTCCGTCATCACCTCATGGAAGAAACTCACTCTCTTTCTCTGTGCGGTCCCCATCCATCACCGGCAGCCAGTGGGTGCCCAGGCGACATTGTGTTTATGCAACTTAAAGAGCTTTTCTCTGCCCCGCCACAGTGATGTATCGCCCATGAGTCCAAAACAGATGATGTGTGCACTGGGAGGATAGGAGAATGGATGAGGGGTCCTCGGTCGCCGGCATGTTGAATGCACCGCGCTGAGAGAATCTGTCGATATTCATGTTAATAACAAAAAGAATGGAGTGTTTGGGAAGAAATGGGGTTGGCTGGTGCTGTGGCTCTGTTGTAAGATTTAAAGGTGTTTGTGGTTCATGTATAACATTCGTTTGCTGGACATGGCAGAATGGGAAAATATGTCAATATATGATCATAACAAAAACAGTGGAGTGTTTGGAAAGAAATGGGATTGCTTGGTGCCTTAATGTGATGTGGTTTCATTTTGGGGTTTTAGGGTTTATTTGGGCCTTATAAGACAATGGAAGCGACAGCACTGATTCTGCCATGGTTTGATTTAAGCCTGGGTACAGCCCAGGTACAGCCTGGGTACAGGCTGTACCTTGCATGCAGACTGCAGCTGCATTATCTATGCCCCTTGACAATGTTTATATGTTGCTTAATTGTATGGCAATAGGTCAAATCTACTGTTATGTCAAGTGAACTGACCTCAACACTGCAGTCATTCAATATTGCGCCAAAGGACTAAAGGACCAAACAGAGACTTACAAATCAAGACTTTTTGGCCCTGAATCGTATAAGAAGACCAAATTACCTGAACACATAAGGTGCAAAAAAAAAATAAAAAAAACATCAATGGATAAAAGTGCGACAACATTGCATATGTAATGGTGAATTTTCCCACTGAGCACTGAAAACCTTTGCAACATTGTGTCTATGCTTTCCCTCTCATAGTGCGCAGGATCTTTTTGGCTGCGTATTGCTCAGTTTTAGACCAAGCAGTAAATTTTATTACATTTTTAAACAATGTATAAACAGCTGTAAATACCAGACATATGCACCAGAGGAGTCCATATGTACAAGATAATGCTTTAATTATTTTAGACGTCTACTAAACTTTCACTTTTAAACCCTATGCAGACTAATTTTAGCCTGCCAATTTTCCAGTCAGGATGGAAAACATAGCCATCGTTGGGCGCTTAAGACCAAGGGACAATAAACACGTCTTTATCACCAGGACCTCACACACATTATTAGTCAAGACTTTTCTGCTTTTTGGCCCTGAATCATCACCAGGTTTCCTCCCCGCTTGCTGTGCTCCTGACATTGACTAATTGTGTTGTATGGAGACAATATGGCCTGAGAGCAGCAGGTGAGCAGTAGGTTGTCTGACATTTTCATACGCACACAATACACCTGTAAAGCATTACACTAATAAGCTCAACAAGTAAATGAATATTCAGCTGTTCGAACTGTCTGAGCAGGACTGTGTCAAATGACCTCCTCCTGCTTTTGACACAAAATTAAGACTTACAGAGGTTTTGGTCTGTAAAAATGTGATCATTTTGTTAGCAAAAGACTTGTTACCTATCAGCTGTCTAAATTTTTTGCTATCAATCTATTTGTAGAAGTAGGTGTCATGTCCTCCAGGTAGGTAAGGTGTATATATCACTTATATATCACATATAAATCATTTTCAAACAAAACTCTCACTTTCTCTCAGTTGAATTTTGGGGGCTGTGCAGCGACAGAGGAGTGAGTGCCTGTGTGACGTCAATGTTAGAGACTTAGCAATGCCGTTTGAAGGACACCAGTGTGTGTCTCTCTCTCACTTCCCCCTCATCTATCAGTCTTTCACTCTCCTTCACTCCCTCTGTCTCCTCCTCTGGGAGGTTTTTCGTTTCAGGCTCTTTGACTTTAGCATTTAAAAAGACAAAATGTCAAATGAGTAATCTACTTCTTAAGCTGCTATTAGAGCTTCTCAGTCCTGCTCTCCCGTCTCTCCCTCTCCCCACCCA
>OOFE01044450.1:0-21113 GCA_900323365.1 Monocentris japonica | reverse complement strand
AGAAAGGTGTCAGAACACACAGTGCTTCACAACTTGCTGTGTATGGGGCTGCGTAGCCACAGACCGGCCAGAGTGCCCATGCTGACCCCTGTCCACTGCCAAAAGCGCCTACAATGGGCAGGTGAGCGTCCTGCCACACTGCAAAAATTGTTCAGGAATGGTTTGAGGAACATGACAAAGAGTTCAAGGTGTTGACTTGGCCTCCAAATTCCCCAGATCTCAATCCAATTGAGCATCTGTGGGATGTGCTGGAAAAACAAGTCCGATCCATGGAGGCCCCACCTCGCAACTTACAGGACTTAAAGGATCTGCTGCTAATGTCTTGGTACCAGATACCACAGGACACCTTCAGAGATCTTGTGGAGTCCATGCCTCGACGGGTCAGAGCTGTTTTGGTGGCACGAGGGGGACCTACACAATATTAGGCAGATGGTTTTAATGTTATGGCTGATTGGTGTATAACAAAGAGCACAGAGAAACCCCCTTCTCTGGGGGTTGTTGAAAGTCATTCTGAAAAACATAGGAAATCAAATTAAGCATAAGTAGGTGAGGCAGGTTGAGGGAGGCTCTTAATCACAAAATAACACCTGGAATGCACTGAACATCACAGATTGATTAGATCTAACAATGTAAGAGTCTGGTGGACTTTTCCTTTCAGCTAGTGATCTAATATGTTTAATTGACTGTCCCCTGCCTCAGAATCCTAACCACCCTCATAAGACGATCTTGTTGAGAACCCGTTGAGGACAGGAATGCTGCTTTCTTTATCCATTGACCTTGCTTATAATCCAACTATAATCCACAGCCATGCAATTATGTTTTCCCGAACGACATGTCCAAGTGTGCACTGTAGTTATTTTAACATTTCCAACACTGGCAAGACATGTAAGAAAATGGGAAGGAAACTGTTTAAATTGTGTAACCTTTGACATCCTCCAGTTCGGGGTTAGAAAAGTGGGCATCAAAAGTAAAGGCCAATTGGTGCTGAACAGCTGCAGTCTTGTGAATGTCATTACCATAAAGTGCTAATCGTAATTTCCCCATGTTTCTCACTAAGAAGGTCACCATGTTTACCTCATGTGTTTTATCATGTGGTAGACACTGGAGCCTGACCTAATTGGGCCGACGGAGCCCTTTCTTTGTATGGATGGATGGATGGACTTACGCTGTGAAGAACTGATGCCACGGCATCTGTGATCTGGTTTGGAGTGCTGGGGTTGCTCATGGCTCGGCAGTGGAGTCGCTGCTGGCTGCTGTTTTGGAACTGTGGGACTTTAGCCCTTCTCTTTCTCACTGGGACTCAGACAGCTTTTGGGCAGCATAACCTGGGGACATAAACAGGTTGGGAGGTTAGCTTTAAAACATGAGGCCAACAGTGCACTGAAGTATCTGTAGGCACGTAATCTCTGAATACAAAGTGTAGCCTAACTAACCCTTCAGGACCCCACTTTGGGAACAACTGGCCTAACAATGTATTTTTTTTATAATGTAGTGGAAAATCTAAGAATCATTTGAATGAGACTAGAGGGTCATACAATGGCCACAGCAGTACACACAGACTGGGCCTTTATAAACAATGACAAGCAATCTATTCATATCTATGACTGTCGGTCTCCAGCCCTGCAGCATTTCCTCACCGCCATTCAAGGTCATTAGCCACCACAGTCAGATAAGAGGCAGATAACACAGTGCTACTGTGGAGAGGACCCTTTGATAAGTGGTGGCACGTGCCTCCACTACCGTAACACCCCAACCCGCCCCCTAGTCTCCATTGTAATACAACATATAACCGCAGGAATCCACAGGTAATCATAATTCAAGGAGTCAATGGAACAGAGCAGGATCAATGGGGGGGGGTTGGAGTGGCAGTACAGCTCCTCAATGAAGATGATGAGGACAATGAGGCTGGGAGAGAGAGCAGAAGTGGCAAGTGGAACAGAAATAGGTAACAAATATGTTGTCTGGTAGTCATGACTAGTCTAAACAATAGCTGAAAATTGCATTTGCAGAAATAAATAAATCCATTGCTGCATAAATTAATATGGACATTATTATAAATTATTATAGCAAACGACATATTGCTGAATTTAAGCTACAATTAGACTAACTGATGCAAAGAACATAATCCTTTGTTTTACAAGCCGTTTGATATATTAGGCTTCCAGGCGGTCCTCATTGGCTTCAATTCACAGAAATCTTGGCACAAGTGTGTCACTGGCAGTCGTATTGAGAGAACAGCGGTTTTCATTAAAACATTGGCCTAGAAATAAAGGAGGCCCTCTTTTGGTCCATTCATGACTTCATTCCTTTTCAGTGTCAGCAGTAGAAATCGTGTTCTTTCAAAGGCACCCTGGCTCACTGGCAGCAGCTATCAAAGTCATGACAAGCCACAACATAATCATATCAATGACCTTGTTTACACTAAGGACTGTCTAAGAAGTAGCCTAAAGTTTAGTTTAAGTACAATCAGCTACACAAGAGATTATGTGTCATGCCGTGGCATTTGTGGGTCGGACAGCGTGAACTTGTATGTCAACGGTGACTTGAACAAAGACATCACCTGCAAAAGAGACGTGAAAATGAGACACTGAGAAGGGTATGAACTTTTACTGCTCTTCATTTGTGGAAATGAAAGGTAATCAATGTACCAATTGTGAATTACATAGCAGGCTATACTATGTAAAATAATAACTCACAATGAATCACATGCTGACTTGACCTGCCATTCAGTGATTATGATAAAACTGTCTATTGGAGCTCTTTCGCTAGCTTGGGTGTGTTTAAAGATTACTTTCTCAGTAAACCTAGACCCCACCACTGTGGAAGAGGGAGGGCAGGCTGCACAGGGATAAGGTTACAGAACACTGGGATCCTGAGCACAGAACCATGGGAACCAGCTTATGTACCTTGGGGCATGTCTGTAATAATACCATTAGGATAACAATAATGATCAGAACAAAACAATTTGGAACAGAAATAATACCAATCACAATGATATGAGTAAGTGTGCAAAATACCAATAAAATAAATAAAATAAAATATTTTCTGTCACAATCATGAACAGCCTGTCAGAGATTTTGAAAAAGAGGTAGCCATTTGTTCCTTATGTCATTTTTAACATGACCAAAAGGAATAGGCTGACAATGCAAGAGCACTGCATTTCTCCTGGAAGAAGTTTATACTCTCTTCCCAGTGCCATCCATAGGCCTAGTAAAACTACTAAAACTATTCTTCTGGGAGGAAGTTGGTATGAAAACAGGAAGGAGGCAACTAGCTATGACTGCTACAGACTAAAGCCTGTCAAGAAGAGCCACAGACTATCAAAAAAGCAGACTCAGGGATTTTTCTGGTATTCATACCTGGAACTTTAGGCTTAGTCAAACTAACATGGCCTGTCACCTTCATCTGTCCCCTCGAGAGAAAGAGAGGACAATAAGAGCATGACATGCTACAGTATATGCTCAGGTTAAAACTCAGGTTACACTGCCATTTTTATTTAAATTGTGTAAATTTCCAGCAAATGTGAATCAAATTTACCATTCATGAATTCAGATAAATAAATCAACAGCGCAGTAAATTAATATTTATTTAACCAGACTTTCTTTATAATATACCTAGCTCTGTCACAGGACAACATCAAGAGATTGAGCACAAGCTCCTCTGTTTATAAGCCTAATTTCATATTTGATTCACTTCAACCACTTAAAGTGTGTAACCTGCATATTATGGGAGATCTGAGGAACTAACACAGAACATTTCCCTTTCTGTTATCTGTTGGCTAATCTTATTGGGATTTTTAGCTCGTCTGAAAGTTTTAGCATATCCACATTTAACACAAATGTAGACATATTCTGCTAAAACTTTCAAGATATGACACATATCTTAATCCTACCTTGATAAGAGCAAGGTAATAAATATCTCACATTATGTTTTAGCATCTTTTTACATTATTCAAATTATTGATAGCCATTGTGTGCCGAGTCATCACTGCCATAGAGTCCAAATGTATTTGAAAAACAATGTCTTTGATACCTTGAAACCAGACAAGACTTTCCAGTTTAGATGGAAATGTTTTGCTCACTTCTAAGAAATCACTTGATTAGTCAGCAAAGAATGGCAACTGAATACATAAAAAAAAAATGGAAAAATGCCAAACAATACAATAGTCAATTATTCACTCCTTATAATGCAAGAATGACACAGGATCCTCGTGACGGAAATGCTGATACTGTCCTTGCACTTCTTTTGCAAAATCAGTATTAGCTTACTGTAATCCCTTGTACACCTGTGAGGTTAAAGACAGACAAAAGGGTCAAGATTTTAGCCGGGCTCCATTATACGAGCAAGCGAGCGAGCGAGAGAGAGAGAGAGAAAACAAGGTTAAGAGCCAGACTCAAACTCACGACACAAGCCTATATGTGTCTTAACCCCGTGATCCACCAGGACACCCCAGCTAGGCCCTATTTCAATTGGCAGTTTGGCATATGAGTGGAGACCACAGACTGCATACTGATCTACAACTTCTATCAAAAGGCATAATTTAAGAACAGTTCAATAAAACATTAAACTGCCATTGAAAATGCCTATCCAGAAATAGACTTGACCGTTATTTCAAAACCTCAACCAACACACAGGCCTGTACTTATAAAAGCAGCACAATGAAAGGGAGGAAAGACTTGATTGAAGACTTCATTAGAGAAGTGGGTTTAAAAAATAGACAGTGTGTGATTCATCTTTGCTGTAAACATTGTGTTTGTTTGGCTTACGCCTTTTCCTTGAAACCTATTTTTCTGAAACACTGATTGTGTAGTCGCGATAGCACCTTACCCAAAGCGCCTGCATCCTCACTGAGATAATTTTGCAGCCTTAATGTTATATCTAACACAAACAACATGATGTAATATTCTGAATACTGCAGAATAGACACCATTATCATTAATGTAAAAACACATACAAATCAAACACAAAGTGAGAGAGGACTGCCCTAAAAAAAAAAAAAAAATGGGTTGGACAGTTAGAGGTTTAAGGAAAGACAAAGATATCAAAGAAAAACAAGAGAAAACAAAGTGTTTTTCGATGGAGCTAGATGGTTCATCTTGAACTGACCGTAGCATTTAGCAGACAGTCACTGCCCAAACAGGGCCATAAAGCTTCTAATTTGGGATTTATAGGGTTAGGGTTAGAAATTCAAGTGGGCAAACACTAGATGGAATAGAATTGTTTTTCTAGTGTGCAAGTGTGTAACCTGTGTGAATTGTTCATGCTATGGTATGGTCACGCAACACAAAGCAGAAACATCTGACATTTTCACATGTACAAGTCTGATCACCAAATTGAGGAGTAAATAATGAATGGAAATAAACAACCCTCAAAATTTAAGTAACAAAATAACATTTTTGAAGATAAATGGTGAGAGACAAGAGGTAAAAAAAGCCAACGTGAAAAATGGTCAATAAATATGTATAAAGAGATGAATGATCTTACTGTACCTTTGTGTGCTTACTGCAGAGAAGCCACCCCTGACATTGTAGTGCAATTCTGAACTCTGCTGTAAAGAGAGACCAGGGGCTGGTCACAGTACAAGACAAAAACAAACAGAGAGAGAGAAAAAAAAAAAGGAGTTAGAGATGTAGAGTGCCCGCCTTGGCCAATCGTGTGCTGTTCAACTTCTTGTTGAGCCAAGTGCTCTCTCAGACTAACATGCATGGACTGATAACGGCAGCCTTCCTCCTCAGGATTATGTTTCCTCCTCGAGCCTGCTGACAAGTAGCCATGTGACTCCAGTATCCACTCAACACTGAGTCAGAGGCTGCTGCTCACACACACACACACGCACGCACGCACGCACGCACGCACGCACGCACGCACGCACGCACGCACACCCTCTGTCTCTCACACACACGCAAAAAAATAATCCCAGTACCTTGATGACAATGACTAAATGATGACCTCAAGCTAAAAGAGCAAATCAAATTCAACCCCAATGATCAATATGTATCTTAAAAGACACAAGGATTACATGCAATGGCTGTGGAAATCGCCATTATTTACATGGTCTCTTTCTCAATGTTCAATGACATATTTGACACCGACAATAGGTTAATGGTTTTGGGGAACATGAAAGAGACGGCCACAAAAAGCTGGTTTACCACAACATTCAAATCACTGAATGGCATCTTTCATTCAAAATAGTTATGGCTAAGCGCAAGGGGAATGATGAGTCATTGCATGTAGGTTTCCTTCAACGGTATATTGGGCAATGGAGAGATACGTCTATTTCAGAGCTACTCACGAGGAAAAAAGGCTTGGCCTAAGCTTGTGTAACAGTGACAATGACCAGTGTCTTCAAATAAGCAATGCCAATAGCATGTAACAGCAAAACATCTATTCTACATTAGAACCAATCAAGGGTCCAGGAACGCCTTGCTTCTTTCTACTTCTTTCTCCTTCTTTTCTCCTTACTTGATTTGCAATCTGTCAGTGAAATATTATGACTTATTAATTTCATGTATACAGTAAGGCAAGTTTTTTTTATATAGCACATTTCATACACAAGGCCATTCAAAGTGCTTTACATAGAGGATAAAATACATTACAAGATAAATACAGAATGAGATTAAAAAAAAAAAAAAAATGAATAAAAGAGGATATAAAAGAGAACATAAAAGTTTTGAGCCTAGTTTTAAAAGTAGTCAGGGTTGGAGCATGCCTGAGATCATCTGGAAGTTTGTTCCAGGTATATGTAGCATAATAACTGAAAGCTGCTTCACCATGTTTTGTTCTAACCCTGTGAACAGTTAGGTCTTCCCCAGATGACCTAAGAGGGTTCATAAGGAACCAGTAGGTCTAGGATGTATTTTGGTCCCAGACTATTAAGTGCTTTGTATACTAGCAGGAGTGTTTTAAAGTCAATTCTTTGCCCTATTGGGATCCAATGCAATGCTGGAGATAAAAGCGTGGATAAGCTTTTCTAGGTCTTGTTTGGGCATGAATCCTCTGATCCTTGCTATGTTTTTTAGATGATAACAGGCTGACTTTGTTATTGGGGTGATATGCCTGCTGAATTTAAGATCAGCATCTAATATTGCACTGAGATCTGGCCTGGCATTTAGCTTGTAAAGATAGAGAATCAAGGTGAGCTCTAACTTTCAGCCTTTCCTTATGGGCGCCAAACACAAGTACCTTATTTAGCTGAAGAAAATATTCTTGCATCCAATCATTGATTTGAGCAATGCATTGACACAGTGAGTTGATGGGACCATGGTCACTAGGTGAAAGACCTGTGTAGATTCGGGTGTTGTCCGCATAGTTATGGTATGTTATATGTTAGTTTTGCAGAATTTGGCCCAAGGATAAAATGTAAAGACTGAACAATAGATGGCCGAGAATTGATCCTTGGGGGACACTGCATGTAATATGAACTTTTTAATTCCTGTCTTTTAGGTGGGACCTGAACCAATTAAGGTCAGTGCCAGAAAGTCCAACCCAATTTTCTAGCCTGTCTAATAATATTGTGTGGTCTACAGTGTCAAAGGCAGCACTAATATCGAATAACACAAGAATTTTGCCAATTTGTCAGTGTCAGACAAATGTCATTTAACACCTTGAGCAGTTTCAGTGAAATCCTGGCTGAAAGTTGTCAAAGCAGCCATTCTCGATCAGAATGTTACAGAGTTGCTGGTAGACAACTTTCTCAATGACTTTACCTATGAAAAGGTAGATTTGATATAGGTCTGTAGGCTTATTAACTGCAGTTTTTAGAGCCTTTGGAAAGTTGCCTGATAGAAGAGAGGCATTCACTATTCGTAGTAGTTTGGTTGCCAGACAGTTATGAACATTTTTTAAAAAGCTTGTGGGTAGGGCATCAAGGCAGCACGTGCATGATTTAAGGTGTGCTACAGTACTCTCTAGGTCTAGGGTTTTATGGTCAATGGCATTAAACTGTGACACATTTACTAAGTTGACGGGTGGGTGCAGTGGTAAAGGTTTTTTTGCTGGACAGAGAGGAATTAAAAGTTTGTCTAATGCATTGAATTTTATCATTAAAGAAAGAAGCAAACTCATTGCATCTACTGGTGGAGAGTTCGGGGGCTATTGGCACTGGGGGTTAGTTAGCTTATCAATAGTGGCAAATAAGGTGTGCATTGTTGATATTACTGTTGATGATTTCAGAGAAGAATAATTGTCTGGCAGTTCTCAACTCTAAACTGTAGATATGAAGTCTCTCTTTATAGATGCCATAGTGAATCTGGAGGTTTGATTTTTGCCATTTGTGTTCTGCTTTTCTGCACTCCCTTTTCTGGGCTCTTGCAGGGAAAGCATTTCTCCAAGGAGCTCTTTGTTTACCTGAAATTGATTTAACCCTAGCAGGAGTAATGGCATCCATAATATTTACAATTTTAGAGTTGAAATTATCCAGAAGATCGTCAGTAGAGGTTGAAATGGGGGTTGAAGTCAGAGACATAGCCTCCATAAACAGTTCACTAGTGCTCTCACTGATAGACCAGAAACCAATTACATGTTGCCTAATTATTTATTTTTTTGCAAATGTATATCATAACATACACTTGTTTAACAATACATGCCAAATAAATGTAAATGTTTATATTAAAATCCTGTTAGTTCTACTTATATTTTTGTAGTAATTTCATCCTGCCCCAGTCGGTGTACATACAAATTCCAACCAGTAATATCGCCACAGATTTTTGAACAACCCCACCCCCATATATCATATAAAACTTGGAACTTTTACAACTTTCAAGGTGTCAACATGGTACAGCGGTGTATTTTTGAGTGTTCGCCTTGCGACGGGTCAAGATTATGTGCAAAGCATTTTTGAACTTTTGAATACTTTTCAAATAGTCCGTCCACGAGTTATGTCCCGTATTCTTATATATGGTTACAATGGGTATGGTCAAAGTGAATTTTGAGGGAAATGTGAAGAAAATGTGTGACCTGACAACTTAAAAATAACAATATTCTGAATTATGTGCTTATAATAGGAAGATGTAAGGCCTATTCAGTATTTGGGTAAATTCTTTAAAGACAAGATAACATAATTGGGCTTCTTAGTGTCTTTGGCTGTGAGACAGAAAAACACTTGTAACCTAACAGTCACAGAGGAATCAACATTATTACACAAATAATCCAACCCAAAGTCATAAAAGCCGCTGGATTAATTGTGTTTTGCACCGAACAAAGAACAGTCCTGTGATTTAAACATGTTGCTTACCAAATAATCAAACATTCCACATCAGCTTATAGGAGTCTTTAGGGCTGAAAAAATACCCGATGCCAGGGGTGACAAACCTGTCTGTGTGTGTGTGTGTGTGTGTGTGTGTGTGTGTGTGTGTGTGTGTGTGTGTGCTGGTGAAAGAGAGAGAGAGGGAGTTACTTAGAGAGACAGAGTTAGAGAGAGTACACCTGTTGTGTGTTTGAGTATCACACCATGTAGGCTCTGGACCTTCAGGCGTTGGAAGCCAGCGGTTCTTGATGATGCCTGAGTTGAGAATGTGGATCAGAGACAGAGAAGTGGCTCGCAGGTTTGCCTCTTCTCTACACCATCTGGATTAAAAAAAAACAAACAAAACACTTTTACACAACTCTTGCATTGCCGGAAAGCCATGGGATAGACAGACAGACAAAGTCCAAGAACAATAAAGTCCAAGTGGATGATAATGTGTGCAAACCACACTGTATCTATGCGTGTGTTGTCAGAGCGCAAGTCATGTAGCTTGACTGTTTGATTGATTAATTGTGTGTATCTGTCTCAGTGTGTGCGTCTGGTGCACAGTTCCCACATGTGGCTCTGCAGGTTTCTTATTATCCCTGGCTCTGTTTTGTTTTTGGGTTTTTTTCTGCTCAAGTTCCTCAGGGTTCCCAGGGGATTCAGAGATATTGACTTTCTCTCTTCTCTTCCTCCAACCTGTGAGCTCGGGTTGTCTGCTCCGCTGAGCTCCAAAGGACGGCTGTGGCATTACGGAAGGGGAAATGCAGAAAACTAAGTCCTGATTGTTTGGTCAGTTAGCTGCTCTTATCGCCCCACTCATCTCATCACCTTGGCGACCAGCGACCCTCAAAACAATACATCTCCAAATAATCTTAAATAAGTGCCATTTAACTCTCCTGAAGATGATGTTTTATGCCTCCTACGATTTGAATGCTTCTTCTCAAAAATGCACAGTTTTAACAACACACTGCTGCATTTTCCCATTGAAGCTATGTGGGCAGCAGCCATATGGGAGCTTATTATCATTGCATGCCAGCATCTTCACATTTATCTCATAAAGTCTCTGTTATCTCTCTGTCACCCCCTGATTGCTCCTAACGGGATTTTAGGAGAAACATTTCAGATGTAGGTGACCACAAATTGAGACCAAATAGAGTTCTTCCCTATTTCTTAAGAGAAGAAAAGAAGACTACTGAGAATTATTTTTTTCCTCTGGGTATGTACTCTAAGGGAGGCAGGTTAGTTGCCAATACTGGGAAATATTGGTAATGGTAATGCCGATGGCTTTTGCATCACCATCTTACCAATAATCACGGTAAAGAACACCCTCTGGGGTATCATTGCTGTGTGGATTGAAGCTATAGTGAAAGGAAGACTACTTTTCTTACACGCTCTCTCTAGCTTTAGAGACAAAGGTTTGTCCCACTCTGTTAACCTTTCCCCCCCACACCATCAATTCCTGCTTCTATGTACATTTAACCAACCAGATCTCTCCATGCGTTCTGCTGCCAGAATCTCAAATTCTTTTGTCTGCCTTCAGATATCATTTCAGTGCTGGTTTTTATGTGCCCCACCAGGTCAGATGTGAGGTCACCACCTCCAGGTTTGGAAGAGATCCATTTCTTCAAAAGGGAGATTGAGGTTCCATTGGTCACCTGAGGTTACTACCCCATGAAGGTAATTTCATGATGGGGCATAATTGCCAATGCCTTTTCTGTCTATCTCTCCTATAAATTCCATCATGCAATAAAAACTCGTCATTCATCCTTTGAATTAGTCGCTCCTGACTGAAATGAACAAGAGAAACTAGCCTCCATGTATATAATTGTATCAGCCTGCTCCAGGGACAGGTACTGGGAAATGGCAAACAATAACTAGAGATACTGTGAACAAAGAAGCTGGCAGTTGTTTGCTTTATGTCCTTGTGGTTATATCTATCCTTGTAATGATAAGGGATAGATGTGGCTATATAGTTGTTGACGTGCTTAGTGTGTTTGCATCTATTTATTACACATAAAATGCTGAAACAAAACAGAAAAATTACACTTTGCGTAGGTGAGCTAAAAAAAAACAAGAAAACGTAAACCACATCTTAGAGATAGACACGGTACTATACATGAGTGGACACTACAGGAAAGAAGTGGAAATGGCAAATGTAATAAACTTGTAATGATTATCGAAATGTAAACCAATCCAGCACTAATGTCCATGAATGAAAAGGAAAAACATCGGGGCCCTCTAAAATGGTAAATTTGCTTGTCGATCAGTTATTCAGCCGTGTGTTTTGTGGATTGCCCTTCTTTTTCTGATTTATTTTAAGTTAAGGATTACATCAGAAAACAACTATCAACTTTCTCATTATTTCAATACACTATATGAGGCTGAATCGCAGCAGTTTCTGAGCTTTTCTTACACTGCATTTGAAAGGAAGCATTCCCTCTGATGGCCGATGACTGCTAGATGGCTGTAGTGGAGTCTGGACGTTAATTTGTGACCTTAGCACCCTTAGTGCGCATGGTTGTGTGGCAGCTTTACAGTATGTGGGTGCCACCACCCTACCACAAGGTGGATTGATACGGTCAGTCAGGTTCCATTGTTCCAGGCGGGTGAGGCTCGGACATCAGTGTCTCTTTTCCAGGAAGTCACAGGGTCAGCAACTCCTATCCCCTTCCATGTCAATCATGCTGCTGTGCTGTGAACGGACTGTGAACGGAGGCTTTATCAGGCTTAAGTGGCACTTCTGACTCACTGATCATTCCTTTCCTTGTTTAAGTCTCCTTGTCTTGTCTTTGATATTAGTTAACTTTGTATTGACAACATGAGTCAACTATTTGACTATTTGAACTCAATATTTTCTCACATCTGTCTTCATAGAACGTGAACAACAAAGCTGTTATCTTTGTCCACCTGCCTTTCTTCTCACTCAATTCACTACCAATAGAAAATACCCTCTCTACCCACAATCCCCTTTGCTCTGATCTCACTACAGATGTATCTGGGTTGGATCAAAGAGGAAAAAAAACATGATTGGTTGACGTGCTGGCTCTGGCATGACAACTAGAGACAAAGACACATCAGAGAAGGCAGGAAGCGCTTTGTTCCATCCGTCTCTGGTCCGAATAATCTGATCGAAAATGCACAACAGAGAAGGAGACTGTTGGCTGTGTCATAGACAAACTAAATTTGATTCACAGCAGGGTATCTGGGAGAGAAAAAACTGAACTAATGTGGAATGGCAGAGCTCTGGAGGTAGGTGCGTGCATGTGTGTGTGTGTGTGTGTATGTGTGCGTGTGTGCGTGCGTGTAGCAGAAGCTGTGCAGTATAACGTCTCCACCAGAAAATTTTAGACACAAATTGAGACCACATTTATATTATAGGGTTCAAAGGTCCCTGCATTTTTGCCTTTTCTTTTTTCATTTTGAATTTATATATATGAACTTTATGCTTCCCCAATCCCATCTCTCTCTCTCTCTCTCTCTCTCTCTCTCTCTCTCATCTCTTCCCTACCTGGCTGCTTGCTGTTGATGGATGGGTCAATTTTGCCAGACCCTAGTAGATCATAACATGCTAGTCCATGTGATGTGACATGGCATCTCGTTATGAGCTCCCCAGTGGCTTGCTTGCACGCACACACGCATAGACACACACACACACACTTTTGCTGACTGACAGTGTCAAGGCTCTGCTGGGTGCACTAGAGTACAACAAGGGTTAATGAGAGGGAAAATATTTCTCCCCCGGCCTCTCTCTATCCTCCCACTTTCCCTTCCCTTGAATGGCATTTCAGCTTCATCTGACAAGGCAAGTCTCAAAACATATTAATCATATATTTTCAAAAATGATAAGGTTGGCACTGCATGTAAATGCAAGTGTCCAGAGGCAAAGGCAGAGTCAAGAAATTGGTTGTGTTGGTTTGGTTGGATTTTTTTTGGTTGGTTTGGTTAAAATGGATTTCTTCCACTCATGGAGTGGAAGAAATATAGTAGTAAATACCTAATGTTAGTAAATACCTAATGTAAATACCTAATGTTATCAGTTTGTCATCAAATTATCATTTGGCGACACCGGCAAGGTGTCACAATAGGGAAAAACAAGCAATAGGGAAAAACAAAAGCAATAAGGAAAAGCAAAAGCAATAGGGAAAAGATTAAGGAAAAATAAAGGGATAAAAATAAACAAAAATAAATGAAAATGCTTATAATTATTCTTTTATATTTTGTTATTTCTCTTTATATTTCCACATTTTTTATTTGCTTATTTATTCTTTTATTTATTCCTCTTTATATATATTTTACAGATTTATTCTTTTTTATGGCACTCCTATGACTCCATATACGGAAAGTTTTCAGACCCTTTCAAGTTTTCCACATTTTGTTATGTTTCAGAGTCATCTTAAAATGGATTCAATTCATTTATTTTCTCATCAATCTACACATAATACTACATAATGACAAAGCAAAAACAGGTTTTTGGAGTGTTTTGTTAATTTATTAAGAATAAAAGACTGAAATATCCCAGATCTAGGAAGACTGTTGGTGGTTCCAAACTTCTTCCATTTGAGAATAATGGAGGCTACCGTGCTCTTGGGCACTTTCAATGCTGCAGAAATGTTCTTGTGTCCTTCCCCAGATCTGTGCCTTGACACAATCCTGTCTCGCAGGTCTACAGACAATTCTCTTGACCTCATGGCTTGCTTTTCACTCTGACATACACCATCAACTGTGAAACCTTATATAGACAGGTGTGTGCCTTTCCTAATTATGTCCAATGAATTCAATTAGGCACAGGTGGACTCCAATCAAGTTGTAGAAGCATCTCAAGGACCATTGATAGAAGTAGGATGCACCAGAGCTCAATTGTTAGTGTCATAACAAAGGGTCTAAATACTTACGTAAATGGGATATTTCAGTCTTTTATTTTTAATAAATTAACAAAACACTCCATAAACCTGTTTTTGCTTTGTCATTGTGGAGTATTGTGTGTAAATTGATGAGAAAAAAATGAAGTGAATCCATTTTAAGATGAGTCTGAAACAACGAAAAGGGTCTGAAAACTTTCCGTATGCTCTGTATTTAGCAGTAAGTTTTACATTTAGCTTCACTCCACATTTGACTTTGATGCATCGATAATATTTGCTAGTGCAGTTGTGTTGCAGCTGCAGGTCTCTCAAATCGCAATTTCAACATATTGTACATTGATGGCTCAGAACCAATGCTCTTTCTCTCTCTCCATAACTGCTTCTCTCACTTTCTCCATATTGGCTCCTCTCGCTTTCTTCACCTCTGCCCCTGTCTATATCTCCATTCCTACTTTTCTATTTTGTGGAAATGTTGGCTCTGCCACTTCTTCATCAAGTACCTTTGAATTTTCTTCGCTTCCTTTCTGCCTCTAATTATCAGGATGTTCCTAAAAAGCCTCAGAGATGGAAAGAAAGAGAAGAGAGAGATTCGAAACATTTCCTCACACAGGGCGCCATGGCAACCCTTTGGTTATAATTTAATGTCCCTTTGTTGTGCAGCTGCTGAACAGAAAGAGGAACTCGCCGCTAAAAGGCTGTTCATTACACCGCTGGATGAATTTTAATAACCTATCGTCTCGCTTCCTCTTTTCTTTATCCCGTATCTTCATCCCTCCACACACCACAGCCTCCCTCGTTCACTTAGCTTTGTAAAAAGGGTCAAAGAGCAGCTTCATCAAAGGGTCATTTATGATTCTCAGTGGGGAAGTAGCCTTGTTCCCCTCCATAATGGAGTTGGGCTCATTTTGGAGGGACCACCAAAAGGGCTTTATTCCCAAATAGAGCTTTATGGAAGAGAACTATGAAATCAAGGCGCTTTGTTTCATGAGGGGCACTATTGGTGGGAGGGGCCTGTAGAGGTGGCTTGAATGGAGTACAAGAGTACGGTAAGAGGCACTTCAGAAAGGAGAAAGGAGATGTGTGCAATCACTTATTTAATGGAAACAAAAGAAAGATGTGCAGTACTGAACATAGATGGTAATCGGAAGGACAAATTATTGGAGGCTTTGCATGTAGCGCATCAATATTTACCATAAAATATATACTCAGTTATATTGGTTAAAGGATACATATTCCCAAGAGATTGACATTGTAAAGAGAACTTGATCTATTGGCATTCTGCTTTTACGTTGTGTTACACAGCTGCATGACCATAACAATCACCATATTGATAAAGTTTTACTGCTTGTATTATTACCACAAAGTCACTTGCTCATTAACATGAGTACACACCACGCATGCACACAAACACACAAGCATGCAGCCACCAACAGCACCTCAGGCAACAATAATCAATTAGAAAATCCTGGCAAAGGCTGGCTGCACCATGTAAATGATTTGATACAAATGAGCTTTTCCTAATTAAACGCTTTCATTTGCTAAAAGGGGTGTGAGAGGGAGGTTGGTGCCGGTGCCAGCTGAACTGCGCAGCAACAACAAAACGCCCCAGGTACTGTTGAAGATGATAAATGTGAGTAAAGCTGTGTGTTTTTGAAATGAGCTGTTATAGCGAACATGACATGTGCGTATGTGTTTTATAGGAATGATTTATTTCCTGCAAACTCTTTTGTATTGCTGAAAGAGATGCTTTCATCACCTTTTGACCCCTTTTACACCTGACATTAACAACCATCCTGGATTATCGGATTGTAATTGAACAGCACAAAAACATGTAAAATCCAGGTGTAAAAGGAGAGAGTCAGAGATGCATTTGGCCACATTAAAAACAAATTGTAAATGCATTGATATAGGATACATAGGAGCAACATAAATGAAAATGAACATGTGCATGTGGATCCAAAAAAAGAAGCACAGGCAATACAAACAGGAGGCAAGCAGCTCAGGTACTAATATACTTTTACTTGTGGATGGAGAACAAATGAGACGCATTTACTGTCAATTTTAAAGGATTGAGGAATTGGAAGGAAGAGAAAGTGATGTGTGTGACAGTCTGTGTCTTTGGCAAGGGAAAGAGAAACCGCATTTCAGTGTGTATACCAGAGATACATGTTAATACCAGGTGTAAAGCGGGCCCTAGTCTTTAAGTCTGCACAACTACTCCTTAATACTGATTCTGCTCTGCTTGTGAACTTTTGGGTACAGTGTGAATTCACATATCACACATCACTACTGGAGACAACAGCAGGACGTACACAGCAGTAGGGAGAAGGTAATATATGTCCAAGCTCCCAATAGAGGTTGTGTAGTGTGTGTGTGTGTGTGTGTGTGTGTGTGTGTGCGCATTAGTACAACTAATGAGGACTATAGTTGTATCATCAGGGGTGGGAGGGTGCAGGCTGCCCAGGTGCTGTGATAGAGAAGGGCCTGGAGGGCACCGCTAGACATTTTAATAATAAAGAGATCCCCACATATAATAATAGTGTGTGTGTATGTTTGTGTAAAGCGTGGAATAAATTTCAAGTCGGGTGGCATTAATGCAGAGGGCTCCATCTTAAAACCAGCCTTCAACTCCCTTCCTTCCACCCTGATCTATCCATGCTCCCTCCTTCCTTCACTTCCAGACATCTCATCCTTTTTCTCCTTCAAGGCCACAGGATGGACAGAATGGAGAGAAAGAGCGAGATGGACATATAGACAGAAAGACAGCAAGAGAGCTCATGCTATAGTAAGTGTGTGAACATATACACCATATACAGCTAAGAGAATGTATATTGCTGATGTGTGCAAGTGCACTTTGTTTGTGTTTGTGTGTGTGTGTGTGTGTGGTCTCCTGGGTGCTAACACTAAGGATGCAGTATCAGCATGTGACAAAAATAACCCAACGTTTCACCTTGAGAGGGCTAAATAACACCGCCGACATAATTACAGGATCCCTGTCTGATTCTATGTTATTTTCTTTTTTTCACCATCTCTTAATCACTGTTCTTCTTTCACAACCACCTTTGTCTGTTTTTATGCTTTTCAGCCAGTATGCTGTAATAAAGGGTCTGACAACCACTTAAACATCCTTCACACCTGACCACTGAAAGCAAACGTTGGGAAAGACTCATCCTGATATATTTAGACTTCTCAAAGAAATCAACTCATGAACCTTATGTAATTATTAAAGAGGTATAAAGAAATGATGGTAGATAACTTTATGTTCACTCAAATATCACCTGTAGGACTTCCTCTAAATATCTTCAAATGGATTGTGGTAACATTTGGCGTTACTTTCTCCCATTAGCTGCTTATTGTCATTAACTTTCTAATATAATGCATGGATTTACTTGGATTCTGTGGGCAATCAAATCCCAAATTAGACCAAATGAAAGCCAGAAGCACATCATTTGGGCAACTGTTTGTTGCCCAAATGATATATTTTTATATTTAGTTAGCAAGAACAAGCGCTGTGCCACGGCTTCAACCAGAGAGGCAACATTTTACAGCGTGCTGTACTTTTTACAGCATTCTCTTCTGGGCCTTTCTGTGTTTTCTCTCTTTTTCTTTGTCTCTGTTAATGTCTCTCACCAACAGGAAGGCACCCCAGGCTAAAAACCATTACATTTCAGTTGTAAATTAACTCAAATCACAATTCTAAAAACTAAAACATCATCAGGTCTCACTACGTAGATGAAAAATGTATCTTAATTTAAAAAAACATTTGCACATGACAGTCAATCTGCCTGAGAGAGAAATACACTGGCACACAAACTTTTTAACCAGCTGATCCACCAGGACTAGTTCCTCCTCTCTGGTTTCTCAGTCTCTAGCTACTACTACCACTACTAATACCACTACTACTACCACTACTACTACCACAATGAATATGGCTATGACTACTACCACTACCAGTACTACTACTATTACTACTAGAACTCCTAAATACCACTTCAATGACCCCTGCTACTACAACTACTATGTCTTATGTCTTTTGATCTCTAAGGTGTTTTTTTCCTATGCTCCACCATTGTTTTCTGAAGGACAAGTTTGACTGGGAGTTCTTTACAATATACAGATAATTGAATCATCTCTCCATTCAACATTCAAAAGACAACTTTTCTACGCCACATTCCCCTCTTGCAGCTTACATCACACCAGCTACTTTTCTTCATTTTCCCATTCTGTGTGTCTGGCGTGCTATAGAAGCCCTCATCTGCTCTACACAATGAGGTCAGCCGTCAGAAGCCAGGATGGCAGGATAAGAAGTGTGCGGCACCTTCCCTCGCTCCATTCATCCCACCTCCGCCCCATCATCCCTCTCTCGCTCAGTTCACCCCGGAGGCGCCGCCGCACTGAATGATGGGTAATACAGGGGTATTTATGACAGATCTGGGTTGACTCCCCCCAATCACCTACTCTGGAGCCCCTCTGTCTCCTGCTGCAGAGGTGCAGGGTGCAGTCTCTTTAGACACATGCACCGAGAAATGCACACACACACACACACACATACACAGTTGTATGAGTATGAACTCCATATCTCACTTTAAGACATAACTGTAGGTACACATGCATACAACCAATCCCATAATGTGACATGCAGAGATGCAAACTAACTTTGCATTATATCTTTCTTTCTCTTTTTCTCTCTCTCTCTCTCACACACACATACTGTACATGCACACAGACACACCTGTCCTCCCTCCCCCTCTCTCCCTCCCTCCCTCTCTCTATATATATCCGCTAGCTCACTTTCTAATACCCTCCCCATCTCTCTGAGTATCAATAAATCATTCTTGGGCAGCTCTGGCAGACTAAATCAGTCGCTATGTAAACATGGCTGCTAATCCATCGGCAGCCAGACTAACTCCCACTCGCTTCTATTCTCCTCTCCACTTTATCTAGCTCCTGCCACCAGGGACCTTCTGATCAGTCAAGCTGGGAGGAGAACAAGCTCGGTGTTTTCACTATCAGCAGACGATAGATGTGTATGTGTCTACAGGTGCATGCACACCTTTAGCTATATTTGAGCACTGTCTGTCTTACATACTGTATGCAGATTCTGGATCCAAAATGAGATTTCCACCACTGACAGACAAAATAAAATTACAAAATAAATTATTGGGCAGCAGGGTGGTGCAGCGAGCAGAAAAGCCGTGCTACAACTGGAGGCCAGGTTTTGGCCCTCGTGACAGCCAATATCTGTTCTGCTAAAGTGTCCTTGAGCAAAACAACAAATGCCTTCCAGCTCCAGGGGTGCTGTTCTGTAGCTGACCCCGTGCTCCGACATTCTTGTTCAGGGGGCAAGTGAAAAGACAATTTGTTAGTATTGTTCCAAAATGAGATATCCACCACTGGGAAAAAACCGTCGGTCTTACAAATTGATTTACACTAGGCAGGGTTTAAATATGTTTAAATACACGCATCTTATCTGCCTAAATCTCTGCAACCGAGCAGATCGTCCCACCCCCACTGATTGAGACCCCGTAGATTCAACCTATCTGCCCAAATTAAATTCTGCTGTCGGTATGTACACTTCTCCACCCATAGGAAGTGACAAATCGAAACTCGGGACTATCCACCCTGAGATACTCATACACTGTTATACATCATCAATCTGTAATGTTCAAGGCATTTCAGGAGTTTTTGTGATGAAGGGTTGTGATTTTACTTAATTTTTTGGTGTACCCACCCACTCATCTAGGCTAACTTATGGGTGCTGGCGAACCATAGGATTAGACATAAGGGTAAGAAACAGGCACATGGTCCACGCACTGAGTACAGCAACATTTTAGTACATGTCGGCACCAATGACATTAGGATGAGACAATCGGAGGTCACCAAATACAACATAGCCAGGACCTGTGACCTCGCTAGGAAGATGTGTCGGCATCGATCAATTGTCTCTGGTCCCTTACCTCTCACGAGGGGTAATGAGGAGAACTACATCAGGTTAGTCTCCCTCAACCACTGGCTGGCTAAGTTTTGTGAAGTAAAGGGATTAGTCTTTTTAAATAACTGGCCCTTCTGGGGCAAACCAAGCTTGTTGAAAGCTGATGGCCTCCACCCTAATGGGTTAGGCGCTGCTTTATTATTTAGAAACATAGACAGATGTCGAAGAGAGAGGTGACACATGTCCCTAGAGCTCGCCGGGTTGCAGGCAATTAGAGAACCTGCCAGGCATATAGATACAAGGGGTCTGGAGTCTGCCAGGTTAGAGTTTACATTAGATCATACTGAGACTGTGCCCCCCCCCTTGCCATTTTTCCCCCATATATACTGTCGGGTTTTATCAGTCTGCATTTATTTCATCCTCTGGCAGCGGCATCTCTCCATTTGAAAATTATAGTACAGTCCTTCCAATTAAGACTATCTTTCTCTCGTCGCACCCCCCGTCAAATTTCCTGCCGACCTACAATAAATTAAAGCAACTTAGTTGAAGTTAGACCCACGCATACTGCCATAAACACTGACAAAAATTCTGGCAGTACTGAACGCCTCACTGTGGGCTTCATCAATATAAGATCATTATCATCAAAAGCGCTGCTGATCAATGATCTTATTGTTGAACATAATCTAGACATGATGGGTCTCTGTGAAACCTGGCTAAAGCCAAAGATTTTCTCCCTCTAATTGATGCCTCTCCTCCAAACCTTCTTCATTCTCAGGTTGCCCAGGAGACGAAAAAAGGTGGGGGTGTTGATATTTAACCCTATCCTTAATCTTAACCCCAACACTGACAACAAATGTACATCCTTCGAAGTCTTGATTCTGTGCCCTACAGCTACGAATCTCCTGTCATTTTATTTAGCAGTACTTTACTGCCCACCCGGGCCCTATTTGCTCTTCTGAGTTCTCCAATTTCATCTCGGACTTAGTGACCCGAGCTGATAATATTCTCATCATCAGTGATTTTAACATTCCCCAGAATAATTCCGCCAATCCTCTCAGTAAGGCCTTCCTAGATCTTATTGATACTTGCAGCC
>OOFE01044408.1:0-10205 GCA_900323365.1 Monocentris japonica | reverse complement strand
CCGGTCTGAAACAGAGCAGTTGCCATACCAGACTGTGATACAGTTGGTGAGGATGCTCTCGATGGTGCAGCGGTAGAAGTTCACCAGAATCTGAGGAGACAGGTGGACTTTCTTCAGTCTCCTCAGGAAGAAGAGACGCTGGTGAGCCTTCTTGACCAGGGTTGAGGTGTTGAGGGTCCAAGAGAGGTCCTCGGAGATGTGGACGCCCAGAAACTTAAAGCTGGCGACACGCTCAACCTCTGTCCCGTTGATGTGGATGGGGGTTTGTGTGCCGGCTTTGGACTTCCTGAAGTCCACAATGAGCTCCTTGGTCTTCTTGGTGTTGAGGGCCAGGTTGTTGTCGGCGCACCACGCTGCCAGGTGCTGGACCTCCTCCCTGTAGGCCGACTCATCGTTGTTGTTGATGAGGCCAACCACCGTTGTGGCGTCTGCAAACTTGATAATGGTGTTGGAACCATGTACAAGTGTGCAGAACACTGCAGTGTTCACTGCACTGACATAAAAGTTGGGTATTAAAGTGAATGAAAAAAAGACATGTGCACCCCTGACTATAACGAACACATGTAAAGGACACGGACGCAAGTTCACTTAACCCAAAGTCACTGTATGACAAAGCCCCTACACTGAATATTATTTTCCACCTGGACTTATAAACCCAGCTATATATATTGACCACATTCTTGGGGACAAAGTGGACGAATGGCTGATGGCTGGTAATATATTATTATCTGGTCAATGTGACAAGTTATTAGATGTAGCTCATCAAGCTATCAGCTTAGAGGGAACATTGGGGCTGAATGCTCCCTGGTGGTACTTCTTTTGCTGGATTCTTATTAGATATTGGATATTGAGTGACAGCTTGGGATTGCAGGCCCCCGTTGAGCTTTGGCCCTGAGGGTTGAGTTCAGTTAGAAACAATAGAAACGTCACAAAAACAGTTAACTTCATTTGTGGTGGTCAGACAGTGAGGCGGGTTGGAGAAGCTACTATGCAAACTGGACTGTAGGCTACTAAAGAGTACAGAGTACATTCCTCCTGCAATGTTTACCGAGTGAGACACCACAGCTGAAGTGGAGGTTTAGGTTTGTGTTTTCATGTAACCAGAGCAAAATGCCAACGCTTTCCAGCCAGCAGACTCTGGTTTTCAGACGGCCATCGGCGATGTTGTTCTTGTTCTGTTTTGCTCTGCTGGTGACAGAGACCTCCGGCTTTAAAACAAGCACACATCCAGGTCAGTCTGACGTATGTGACTATAACTGGAGATACAGATTGTCTTACAGGTGCTGGAGGACGGAAGTAGGCTGTTTTATGTTTATAGAGGCACTGCTGCTACTTCAGGACATTTGTCTACTACAGCACAGAAAACAAATCTTGTCATTTTTCTACCTCACTTAAAATAATCAAAGCACTTGAAAGGGAGAATCCATAAGATTTTGTGTCCAAAATCCCCCTAAAACAATAACTTGATGCATCACTATCAGCTATAGGTGATATTGTTTGTATTGTTTTGTATTGTTTTAGTATCAGTTATAGGAGGTGAAAGATGTCAAACTTTAATACACTCACTTTTTCTTTGAAGACTGAAAACCAAGTTTACTCAATTAAAGGAAGGTCAAACTTTTGACTTTAAGCCAAGGTGATGAGCATTTCACAGATACTCAGAAAAGTTGTGTTAACACCTAAACACCTGTTACTGTTTACTTTTCACCTCACCTATGCAACATCTTCCTTTTCGGTTTAAGGGAATGTGTGCTACTTTAGTCTCGTGATTACAAGAAGGCTTGCTTAAAATGTGGATACCATGATATATTCTGTGACCAGTGAAATTGTTAACTGTGCTCCATATATCGGTGTCAACCCTTGACCCCACAGCGTGACTGGCCAGCCGGGGGGGTCAAGGGTCGACACTGACTCCATACATCAGTGTGGATGTCAGACAGAGCGCTCACTCTTATGACTGTCATGATTTTTTCTCTGAAATACTCCTCCCAGACACTTTATGAGGCAAACAGGAAAAGGAGGGAGAAACATTTAGCTCATGGGAGTCTGATACAAGGATCATTATTTAGTTGCCATTTTCATATCATATCCATTAGTCTCAATTCAAATTCCTTGTAGAGCTACTACATAGTATACAGTGCTAGCATGCTCAGAAAGTCTTATCTTGATGTGATCAATGTATTTAAGGGGTCCTCCCTGCCCCGCCCACTCTGCTGATTGACTGTTCTTTGATCCCTAATAACTTTTGAACTGTTTGTCATTGGACTCAGGAAGGGGTCTGGGTACAAACTGCTGCACTAGTGTAGGTTATTTTAAAACCAATTGAAATGATTTTAGGTAAGGAAACGGGGTTACATCAAATATGGTAGTGTTAGTTATTCGATTGTACTAATGTTCAAAGATGTGTTGTAATAATTAAAACAAATATTTTCATATTTTTATGCTTATTTGTTAGCTCCCTACCATTGGGTCGACCTATCCACTGCATTATCGTTAGCTAATGGCAATGTAACATTAGATCATCATAATTGCCATAGCCCTACACAATGAATCTCTGGGGATAAAAGAACAGCCAACCGGGAAAGACAGAACAAAGAGAATCGACAGAGGACCCCTTTCCTGAGTCCAACTTAGTTTACCCACAACTCTATGACAAAGGTTCAAAAGTTAAGGATCAAAGAACAGCCAATTGGGAGAGTGGGCGCTGGGGTGGGGGGTGAGAGGTGGGAGCCATCTTTTTTGGCCCTATGTCCACATAAAAGAAAAAAATGGGTGTCTACAATTATGTATACCTGCAAGATTATTGAAATTCAGAAAATAATGAAGACACAATCAAGTATAAAGAATAATAATAATAATTTGATGCATCACTATCTGAATTGGGGATGGTTTTCTTTATAGTGTTGTTTTAGTATCAGTATAAGAGGTGAACTCCACAAAGATGTCAAACTTTATTACACTCACTTTGTCTTTGAAGACTGAAAACCAAGTTAAGGTAGGTCAAACTTTTGACTTCAAGAAGATCACAGCAAGAAGCCATTAGAAACATCACACCATTGTAGGTCTTGCTGAGGTGACAGGAATTCTTCTTCTTGACTTCACTCTCTGTCACCTCTGTTCAGTTTGATGATTTGAGGTTGGTGGGAGGCAGCAAAAAAATAGGAAAATGTAAAATCTGTACATCAGTACTCAGTCAGTGTAAAAATGTGTAATGTGTAATTGCACAACATGCACCCGCTCTACCAAATCAGACTACATCTATTAAACTAAATCAGAGCTTCACTATCTTTTGTCTGATGAGGTGAGGCTGGTGGAAGGAGGCGGCCACTGCTCTGGCAGGCTGGAGGTGAAATACCAGGGAGAGTGGAGAACGGTGAATGCCAAGTATATATCTGTCAACGCCATGGCGAAGTTCAACTATGCACAAGTGGTGTGTAGACAGCTGAGCTGTGGCTCTGTTATTTCCTTAACACACAACCCCAGCGATTCTACCCATCGCTCGGCATGGGAGGTTAAATTTAACTGCGATGGCACTGAGTCCACCCTGAGGGAGTGCAAAGGTTCAGAAGGCCGTAGAAAAGGCGTCCAGGTCCAGGGTCAAGATACTTCAGCCTCCAGCCTGGAGGTGATCTGCTCAGGTAAAACACAAACACTCACAGCATATTTTGGCATCATGGCGTAGTTTCACGTCATATAACAGAACATTTTCTCAGGCCCAAATCAAATATTAACCCCATAATCTTTACAATCACGCTCCCCCTTTACCTTTCTAATCGATGCCCATTGTTCTGGGGCTGTTTCACACTGCAAAGCCCATCCAGGCTTTTCCCACTGGATGTTTTTACTCCAGGATGGGCATTAAACCATCCTCCTATCTAAAACAAATATTGTTGAAATGTTTTTGAGCAAGGCACCACTCCAGTGAAGCTGCTAAGTGGCCAACAGTCCCAGGTTTGAATGTGTGTAGGTGAGCATGAAGGCTTAACATGTTTGGCCAGCATGCCTTCCGTGGATATACAATAGCTTAAGAAAATCAACAATATGTATGGGAGAGTTTACAGATTATTTCATCAAAACACTGACAAGTGCATGGATCCCAAAACAAATTCCATTAGGAAAGAGGCTCTGTGGACTAACACGCACCTCGTTCCTCCTCTGTTTTTAGAGTCTGTGCGGCTCGTGATGGGAAGCGGTCGGTGCGCAGGCAGAGTACAGGTGAAGTCCGCTCAGTCGTGGACCTCGGTGTGTGATGCTGACTTTGACGCTGAAGATGGAAAGGTGGTGTGTAGGGAGCTCGGCTGCGGGGCTCCCTCCTCCACAGGAAGGTTGTTTGGAGGAGCAGAAGGTCCAATGTCGTCGTTACGAGAAATAGTGTGACTACAATATATTGACAATCCAAATGTTGCATCAAAAACAAAACTTCTGGGGATGACTCTCGTCTTGTTAACTAATAGTAATTTGGAATCCCGTTCTATCTAGTTGGTTGGTAAAATAGTGCAAGTGGCTAGTGGATGAGTCTACCCTGCAGGTAGCCCACCATCATTCAGAGTCCTATTCTTTGTGACTTTCTGTGAAGGTTACGCGTTTTAAAGAGGATAATATGTTTATTGTACTCTATAAAACATCTAAAATTCACATTCAGTCACAAAACTCACACAATTTACACGTAAGATAAGGTGAGACTGCAGCTGATGGGCAGCTCTCTCATCTCCGCCCAGAGCCTTACGATGTGAGACTGGTGGAAGGAGGAAGCCGCTGTGAAGGCATACTGGAAGGAAAGTACCGGGGAGAGTGGAGACAGCTGCACGCATCGCTGTTGTACTGGGACCTGCATCAGGCTGCCATCGTCTGCAGGAAGCTGGACTGCGGCTCGGCCATCTCAACATCGAGAAGCCCTTTGTCGAAGGGCCAACACGCCTGGGAGCTTTCAGGCGAGTGCTTTGAGCGTCGGTCGTCAGAGCACCTGTGCGAATACTGGAGGGAGAGCACCCTGGGCTCTAGCATGAATGTGACTTGTGCAGGTACAGTAGCACAAAATCTATGAATCTCTCTAATCTGTTCATGCAACAGGCATCACACACACACATTTCCTCATTTGTAGCGTCATCCATCTTTGCACACTCCAACTCCCACTCTTTCTCCAGAGTCTGTGCGGACCGTGAACGGGCCTGGCCGCTGCAAGGGCCAATTGCAGGTGAAGTCTGACGAGTCGTGGGCTTCAGTGTGTCAGGATAATGTAGACTGGAAGGATGGAGCGGTTATGTGTAGAGAGCTCGGCTGTGGGTTTTACCACACCCACTATGGGACATCTTCAGCACCCATCTGGAGCAAAGAGTTTCATTGTACCGGCAGAGAGAACCGTCTCCTGGACTGTGCGACCTCTGACTCAGCTGTAAGCACTTGCTCAAGCGGCCAGACTACGCTAATGTGCAAGGGTAATGATTCACGTTCTACTTTTGATATAAAAACAATATGGTTGTGCATGTCTGAATAAGTCAAATAATATTAAGTACTGCATGTGTTTACTCCTTTGTTAGATATTTCACTGCAGCCATCTTTGCAGAGCTCAAACTGTTGGAGGACCACCAAGTTTTCTAAATCCCACTCTTTTTTACCATGCTAGCTGAACAAAATCAGGCATAGCCATTTTGGATGGGATGAGATTTATGGACATTCAGACACCAGACCCTCTGGGGCCATTATCCCTCCTATCACTATCTTCCTATGTGTAAAGATTGTCTGTCGGGTTGAATATCAGCAATCAGCAGCAATATCAGCTGACAGCCGCACAACACATTCTGCTCTACGGGATTCGGATTTGGCATTGTGAGGACCGACAGACAGGTTCTTTGGAGCAGATTTTGTTATTTAGGGTTATTTCTCTCTCTCTCTACTTCTGTCTTCAGAACACCCAGAGCCACCTGACATCACCCTGTATTCATCCAGCAGTGGCGTCACATCACAGCTTTTCAAGGGCCACAGCTTCACCATCCACTGCTTCGGTTGTGCACGTCACTACTCCGTACGCTCCTTCCACCTTACATTTGATGTATACGGCAAAACCCGCACCGAGTGGACACAGCCAGCTGTCAATGCCTACTTCCTGTTTCCTGCTGCAGACGACACCCACCAAGGAACCTATAGATGTACTTGCAGCTATGATGAAGCCCCAGAGCTTCTCTCTGAGTTGAGGTCGCTCTCTCTCACTGTAAAAGGTAACCTTGAGGCAGTTAAGTAGACAAAACATCCAGATCCAGTCAGATTTGATAAGAACCTTCCCTATGGTTTATGAGCCGGCTTTCGTAATGTGTTGTGCTCTTTATTTTTTGTTCAAGAGCTCAATGATGTGAAGTTGGCGGATGGAGACAGCCGCTGTGCTGGTAGACTGGAGGTGGAGCATCAGGGAGAGTGGAGACCAATGAGCTACTGGGATTCCTGGAGTGTGAAGGAAGCATCTATGGTGTGCAAACAGCTCAACTGCGGCTCCGCTGTTTCAACCGCAAAAATACATGGCTCCGCTAACCCTCTGCCGACGTGGCGCTTTTTTTTCTGGTTGTGACGGCTCTGAGGTTGCACTGATGGGCTGTGGAACAGTGAAGACGTGGCGTTCCTCTGCCACCGTTAGGGTGGTTTGCTCAGGTGAGCAATGTCAGCATTGAATATATTCAGCTGATGTCAGAATGTAGACACCAAACACCTTTGACATCAGGACCAATGCTTCTATTCTGAGAAAGGCAGCGTACCAGTTATTTGTTCAGGCTTGAGATGACATACCTGCTTGTGGTTGTAAAGTTACTGGTTTTTACATTACAGTCACTTAGCAGACACTTTTATCCAAAGTGACTTACAAAGGTAAGAGTTGACACTATGTGGGGTTTGAACCCACAACCCTGAGACAGAGAGTCTCATGCTCTACCGACTAAGCTGTTTGGGCCAGATATTTTTAAAACTAAACTTTGTTCCTCCATATTTGCAGATCTACTGCTTCAGCCTAACATAACTCTTTATTCCTTGATGGAGTGGCTCCCTGAGGACCAGCAGCAGGATGTGGAGAAGGACCAGAGCTTCACCATCAGGTGCTCCGTCCAGCCACAATACCCAGGAGGCCACTTCAACCTCCTCTTCAACCAATCCCACACCCAGACCCTGCCAGCTGTCAATCACTCCGCCCACTTCCTGTTTCCTGCTGCAGACTACGCTCACCAAGGGAACTACAGCTGCGTTTATCACAACTACGTTTTTAATCGCAACTTCTCTTCTGAGAGCCAGAGCCTCTCTCTCACCGTCACAGGTAGGATGACAGTTTCTAGCTTTCAAATCACTGCTGTCTTGTACAAATCATAAAACTGAAACAGGGACAATTTTAAAACTTAAATGACAAGTGACAATAGAAAAAAGTCTAATATATACAATAGCTGTGAAATCCACCTTAAGCTATGCTGGCTCATCATCACTAAGTAGGGTTTCATTGTCTCATCTTTGACCAGAGCACGACGATGTGTGGTTGGACGGAGGCAGCCGCTGTGCTGGTAGACTGGTGGTGTACTACCAGGACAAAGACGGATACAAAACACACCTGGTGGGCTTTCGGCCCACAGTCTGGGACCTGAAGCATGCTGCTATAGTGTGCAGACAGCTGCAATGTGGTTCTGCTGTTTCAACCCAAGGGGTTAGCGTTTTCAAAAAGCAACCTATGTGGCGTTTCTTCTCTGACTGTGATGGGTCTGAGTCTGCACTGATGCATTGTGGAACCATGAATGTGTGGCCTTCGTCCTCTGTTGTTGAGGTTGTCTGTGCAGGTGAGACATATTCCCAAATTTCATTAAAATTTCATTTTATCGCTCACACGGTTATTGTACGGTAACAAGAATATTGTCAGGGTACAGTGACCTCACCATGGGTTGCTTTTTTTTTAGTGATCAAGAAATTAAAGCTTATTCTACTGTTGCACTGTAAAACACTCAGAAAATTAAAACTCAAAGGTGCCATGTGTAGCATTAACATGAACAAGTTGCCATTAGAAGAGAAGACTGGCAGCCTCGACACTGTATTTTACATTGTGTCCTACAGGGTCGGATCTGGTGGGAAATCTGCTGGATTGCTTTACGGCAACAAAACACAACAAACTTTCAGTAAAGCCAAAGAGAAAACATTTGACTGGATAAGCAAAGCTGCTGTTTTTTTCTGCAACAGGGTTTATGGGAAATGTAGTCTTAATTTAGAGGAACACTAGCACTAACTACCATTTCATATTAATCAACGCTGCTGTCCACACCAGCTCCGTACCGGCTCGTACTACAGCTGCGTCTCACGCGCATTGCTGCAACCTGAAGTGTCTTTTTACTTAAACGCGCCATGTAAACCCCACAGACTTGGTTTTAAACCAATGTAACAGCTGAATTTCAAACAGAAATAAATAATTAACCTCATCCTGAAAAACGTTTTTGTTGTGGTCTGATAGGACTGAGAAGGAGAAAGAGAGCGAGTGCTTTCCTTCTGTTTGACGTTGGAGCTAAAACTTACTTTTTAAGTTTAATTCAGTACCCATTCAAACTAAACATTCTACAGGAAAAACTGAGACAAACTGCCCATTATTTTCATGTTTAGGTAGTGAACGTGCAGCAGAAACGCTACTGAAGCGGAACCAGTGGAGACGCGAACACACGATTCCCACGTAGTACAACTTGACACACTGCTGACGTGACGCAGCCTGTGCACTTGAGTTCTGTGATTATTGTTAGGAAGATGTTTTACTTTGACTCTTCCTGCTTTGTCTCTCCAGGCCACCAGGGGGCCAAAGCCCAGACAACTACGGATGACTGAGCTGTATGGTCCCAGCACTGAATCCAGGCGGAGAGGAGAGGAGGATCAAGATGCTCACTGTATCATCCATCCATCCAAGTGTACTGCAGGGTTAGGCAGGGCTCTTGCGCTGTTTCCATTTCAGAACCTCACTTTTTCCACACTAATTTCTTGACTTAAAAGGTTTCGGTTGGTGTTCCATGTGATTCATGGGGATGGACATATTACCTAACCCTTTATAGCTATGACAGGGTCTAAAACCACAGAACAAGATTTTTACACACTTCCAAAACATTCTGCGCAATTTCCAAACGTCAACAAATGTCAAATTTGTTCTTTTTCCATCCATTTCCAAACCTGTGTAGGTTTATGCAGTATATGGAAAAATAACATGCTAGTCAACCCATACTGAAGGCCCAGTACGTACCAACGCAGCAGGTAGTTGTGTTGATCAATCTACATCCATGACTATAATTTGCCAGACAATTGTAAATAATCCCTGTGTCACACAATCATTTTGTACAAATAGACTTTCTCTCTGTAAGTGCTGGAGCTGTGGAGAGATTTCTTCAGTGCTAAAGGTTGTATGTTTAAATGCCAGTATAATTTGAATCCGGTTCCCATGCACGTTTTTTTCCTGCCACTGTACTAGCAGTCTTGGTGCTTTCCCCACACATCCTGGGAGTGTTTTAAGGTTTTAACATTCAATACAGGGCAAGAAAAGAGCACACGGTCCCATTTTTTTTTTTTTTTTTTACAATAGAAATACTTTTTAATTTGATGGTTTATCACAGGCATCATCGTTAACAAGATATTTAAAAATGCAGATTCCATTTGTCTCAGCTCAAACCGCCCAACTCTCGCACGCTCTCTGCATCCCAGTCATTCACACACACACACACACACACACACATACCAAAGAAAAACAAAAGTGACTAGAGATTCTGCTGGATTAAAATCATTATCTGCCATAGATGCACCTCAAGGACACCCACACCACTCCCTTTTTTCTCTCTTTCTCGCTCACACACACACACGCGCAAACAATCATACGCACAAACAAAGAAAGGGCTGCGTGAAGTGAGGAGGGATGGGGGGTTAGGGTCGTCTCAATGTGTGTAGTAACTTCTACCTGGACAATGCCGAGATCCTGGGGAAGACGGAGGAAAAAAAACATTAGCAAACATTTTGTGCAGCCACTGTCATTTCAGCACCCAAAACAAATACAAAAACACTCACTGTAGCTTGTCCTGTAGCAGCTCCAGCCTCTGCCGGTCAACGTAACGCGAGAAGAGGGAGAGCAGGTTGGGAGGAGTAAAGAGGGGAGGCGAGAGGGACGAGGAGGGAACGCTCAGCAACTCCCTCGTCACCGAAAATACCAACTCAGTCCTGGGGGGGGGGGG
>OOFE01044401.1:0-11710 GCA_900323365.1 Monocentris japonica | reverse complement strand
CACAGCTCGAGCCAGGGGCCAATGGCCAGTACAAGAGAGCTGTCACTTGACAATGCCTGCTGATGAATAGCTGCGTGGTTCATCAGGGCTCCCTCCCTGATCAACACCAGTTGTAGAGGGTTAGCGCAGCTCTCTGTGGACATGATCAGTACAGTATATCCCATGCAGCTGCAAATGGATGTCTGAGTGCTGCTCTGATTCACCTACTTTCAGACTAACCCACTGCTACTCTTCCAGTCGGTCCTACTTCATCAGTATGTATCTGAAAGTGGAAACTGCAAAAACTCTGGTTACTCATTTAGATTCAACTAGGCTACCTGAATGCCTCTCTGACGTTTTCTCCTCCTCCCCTTGCCTCCGTTGGCATGGGGCAGAGGGCTGGCTGTTGACCTGAAGGGGTGTGATTAGCCCTGGGTGACTCAGATACAGGTGTTTTGCAATTTAACACCTTCCCCCTTGTTTTAGGTTTAAAGTTGTGAGGCAGTCTGCATCTTCACACGCAAGCCTCTCGTCAGTCAGGAGGAGCCGGGACACACAGGTTATCATTCATCACACTGGAGACAGTCGGGGGGTCTGCAGCTGGAGTGTCTGTGTTTACACGCTGACAGATTTAGACTTGGGCTTGCATATAACTGATCTTTCTCACTGGGGATACATTGGCAGCAGAAACAGGCAGTTTACACTTGGTTAAAGATAGCAACCGCTGATAAAGGCCCCATTAAGGACCATAACACAGAGAGAGAGAGTTAAAACTGGGTGTTCAGATAAGATACACAGGTCTATTCTTGAAATAAGGATAAAAAAGAGAGATCAACCAGACATTTCGCCTAACTCAGACTGAGGGAGTTTTAAGTGGGTCTGGGGTCTTCAATCCAATCCAGAAAGCTGCCATAGTGCTAAGCTGTCATCATGAGGGATATTTCCAATGCATGATAATGGTGATGACTGCTATTGTCACCTGCCTGGAGTAATGCAATGTGGATTTTCCTGTAAGGTCACCATAGTGACGCAAAGCCCCTGTGTCTCAAGAGAGCAAACTGAGTCATCTGTCTGAATAAAATACAGTATACCTGGTGAGTGTATAGCACTTTCAGAGGTTAGATCTAAAAGTAGGCCTAATACCCTGAATTTGAAACACTAAGCAATGCCAGAAAAACAGCAGCCCATTTTCCTAAATGATTCATTTGTGGAGATTACCTGCTTCCTGTCGTTTTGTTCCATTTTGTAAGATTGGAAGCCATGGACTAAATATGAAAACTAGCATTTCTGTCTAGTTTATAGAGACGTATATGATGTGTGCTGCCGTTGCACAAGCTACTAAAGTGAAACTGAAATCCTAGAATATGTCACTGCATGCTTCATGAGTAATATATAAATCCAAGTAAACAGTGGTAGCATCCTTGACACTGGACTGTATCTTCAAATTCACAATGTCAAAGTAAAGGCTCATACTTACTTCATACTAAATACTTAAATGTCCTTAAAGGTAAGCCAGAGGACATCTTAAAGGAGCTGCCAACTGTTCTGACAGAAAGCAACTGAATACATTTCAGAATTTATAGCATCTCTTTTGATACAGTGAGTTTATAACCCCAATACTTTGCCTCTAATGAAAAGAACAGATCTTTTCATGTCAGTTCCCCCCTTTTCATCTTTCTCTCTTCCTGTTTTGCCTATTTCCCTTTTTCATCTTTCGTTCTCGTTTGTCTCTCCTTCCGCTCACCCACCCGGCCGCCCCTTTGCGCTGGCGGCACTAAAAATAATTGAAATACTGATACACTGTTAAGCGGTCTTAATGAGAGGCTGGAAACTGCAGAAGTACTGCCTTCATCTCCACCTCATCAGTGAATGCTGGGAAATATGGGCCAGTGATGGAGTGATAACACTAATGATAGGGCTGCTGTAGTGGACTGATGGACTGATGTGTGATGGTGATGGCTGGGGTTCACTGCTTTGCTTGTTGTTGAGCTGGACAGTCATAACTGAGCCAACTTTTCCATTCAACACAGCAGTACAGTAGAAAGCAAAATATAAATGAGATTTTAGCAAAAACAAATATCAAAATATCTTACCATTGTATATAAAAAAACAAGGAAATCTCCATAAGAGCCGATACTGAAGGATTCTACTTTCATTATTCTACTTTTATACCACTGAATGAAAAAATGCAATATGATAGTGTATTTTTGATTAATCCAAACTTCTTGGTATTTACCAAACAAACTACTGAAAGCACAAGCCCTGGCCCGCTCACCTTGCAATTAGGAAACAACCAAAAACACGTCTTTATTAAGTTAGAGGAGCGAAGCGTGCTAAGGGCTATGACTGGTGACAGAGTCAGGTTCCCTGAAATGCCTGGGCGTGTGGCTGGGCAGCTCCTAACCTGCAGTGAGGAGGACAGACACCCCGAGGGTCAGACTGCGGCAGCTGGCATGTTTCTAAAAACAGGCAACCCCCCCTTTATCCTCTATTCTTCACAGCATATGCTGGGTTCTGTCTGTCTTCAGAGGGAGGCAATTATTTGAGTCAGAGGGGAAGACGCACCTCACTTTAATAAACCAACATCAAATCATCCAATGAGTGACATCCTCAGAGGGTGACTCACGCATGGTGGGAAATGGAGAGTAAAAAGTTTCAACAATGAGAAAGAATTAGAGGCTTAGAGAGGCACAGTCATACAGTCAGGGCAGAGCTTTAGGCTAAAGACATCCTTCTCAGATTCCATACTGTTTTTGTTCCTTCCTTTCTCTCTCCGTGTATTTATCTCCATCCTCCCTAGTACTATCTCTCCTCTCTCAGCCCTCTCTGACTCTTATCCTGTGTTCCATGGTAACTCAGCCTCTTACATAAGGCTGACCTGGTAAAATTCCACAGTGCTCGCTTGCTCTCTGCTCCCCTATTTCCAAGAGTTTCACCCTGTGGTGACAACAATTTCATACTGGTTCAAATCCAGCCGCCCACTCATGGGATGTTTTTCCAGCTGCTCACAAACAGGCTACCTCAGTTTAAAACGGGGTCTGAATGGAGGTTTCTACGAAAAAGAGAAGCTCTACCTACTAGATCTGAAAACACTGCATGTCATTGTTTTAACTGGCCGCGCCTCCTGCTCTGGAGCCTCTCCTGAAGCTACTCATGTGTATTGGGGATGCTTTGGCTGCCACTGTTCTGAAAGATGTGAACCAGATGGGAGGTGCTGGCTGTTAGGTTCGGTAGCCGTTTCAACAACAGTCTTGTTATTATTTGGGAATAGAATATTTTTTGTCCCAACCCGGACTGACACTGTACTTTAAAGTCTTCTTTAAAGTATCTTATACCCTTTCAAATATCTAAACCTCTGGGAAAGCATTTCAAAAAGTGATGCCTGGTTATATCCACCAATCGTTGTCCCAAGTCAAAACGAGGCACAGGTGTGCCAGGTATAACTATCGTACTGCTATTGTGTGGTCATTTTCTCTCTTTTTATCATTTCTTTTACTGATATTAACTTGAAATCATATGTTACTCCTGTTTGAGGATGTCAGTTGCTACCTATCAAGAGACTGGTGTTGGAAATTAGCTTTGGTTATACTTACTGATGCTGTATTTGATATGGCATCAATGATATCTGTGCTTGTCCATTTAAAAAACAACTTTAGTTTTTAAAAGCTGCCATACAAAATGTGTATTATTATTATTATTATTATGAATGGCACACAGCAGCAGTGCCAACAGGTAAGAACCATAGGAGGAGGCAGACTTATGGGGAGATCACAGATAACTCGTCCGATGAGTCACAGACCAGAGGATGACAGATGAGAGCTATCAGATAGCTTTAGGGTGTAACAAGACACCACCACGTACACACACACACACACACACACACACACACACAATCAAACACGACAGATCTAAAGTGCTGTGTGCTTCCTGGCTCACGTCCATATTGCCATACTGTAATCCATAGACCCAGTGTACAAATGGATCAGTTGTGTGCCTCCTGGTTGAGGTTATTCAAGACCAGAGCACTTCTCATCTCCCAGGCTCTGTTCATCTTTTTCATTTTCTAAGCAGTCAACATGCTTGTATACTAGTCACGACATTGATTTTTCTTATCAGACAATAAAATGGTGCACGTTATAAGCAGAATACGATAAATCAAGCACGTCATTTCTTATACATTCAAAATAGAAATGTATGTATTCTCCTACTGTCGTGCACAGGTCTGGCATCACGTTGCATCACATGGGTCACCAGAACAGTAGTTCTCTCCGGTTTGTTTGTGCATTATGTCGCCAGAGTTTACACAGCTGTGACAACCTGGATCTCTCAACACTGCATTTGCTCAGACTGAGAGATAACCAATTCAATCATTACAAAATTCAAGGTCCTTGTTCATTCACTACTCTCCCTTCAGTCTGAAGAAATCATGCAACAGTTCATGCATTTAAAACGTGAACTCTTCCTTTTACTTATATTTCTTTTTACTATATACTCTTTTTAACTATGATAACTATGCATTTCAGCTCTTTGGCAACCCTTTCCATTTTCCATCTCACTAGCTTCTTCCCCAAAATAAGACTATTCAACATGCTCACATAATTCCTTCGGCCCAAAGCACATGGGTCAGTGTGAGCCCTCTACCGTATAACTCGTAGAGATGGAGCCAAATACACTTGTCCCTGATTTGAACTGTAAACGGTTGTCAGAGCTGAACACCAGAGGCTGATTTCCCCTGACCCGCAGGTTAGTGACTCTGGAGTGCAAACATCATTTGTTCCAGTCCTTGGACATTGCTTACATAGTTCTAGGAATCAGGTTAATTTGTAGGCATTTTTGTTGGATTTCGTTAACAATTTGTCATGTTTGGTAAAATATCCCAGCACATGGATAAAGCTCCACAGCGAGCCAGTATCAGTTTAAATACAGGTCTACGTGATAAAGAAAAAAGGCCCGAATGGTGAACTAATAATAAGTACAGTGAAACAACAATGTAAACATGTATATGTATGTTCAAATAATAGTTGCAACACACACATGTGATTGACACACACACACACACACACACACAGACTGAAGACAAGAAGAAGAACAAGTTTTACTGCTGGAAGGGGGGAGGATGAATCCTTTATTTAACCCTTCAAGGCAAGGTAAAAACACCTTCACAACATGCATGAGGTGAAGCTGCAGTAACATGCACAAACTGTTCAGTATGAAGAGTCTAATGTAGATTGAGTGGAGTATTACACCATAGCTGGTTCAACTCTGGCCAGCCTCCCCCGCCATGTCACAACAGGATCTTCTCGTTCCCACATTTCCTCTAGCATCATTGCCACAGAGCTGATCAAGACAGATGGCCTCGTGTCCAGCAGCACAGTTTAGTATTCTACTGCCTGGCTGCACTGGCTGGCTGGCTGTCCTCTCTCTGTACAGAGAAGCTGGCTAATAATTTGTCAGCCCCTGTGGGGTATGAGGCCAGCATGTCAACAACGAGCCCAGTGTTCCTCAGGTCAACGATGGAGATTAGACAGCAAGGCTGATCCGGCCACTCTGCAGGCGAGGGGGGGTGCAGTGGGAGGGAAGGAGGGAAAAAGGAAGCAATGGAGAGAGAGCTGTATTCCTGGGCCTCTCTCAATTCAGAGAATGTAGCTGAGAGTGTGTTTTGCAACAGTCCCAGCCATCGGGGACAGGCGGAAGGGGCACTGGTGGCACATTATCTGTTTGCCAGCCAAAGTAAGAAACACAAAAGCACTTTTAATGTGTAAGAGGATCTTTTTTCCTCACAACAGGATGTGCACAACTTTCCTTTGATGCAAAGGAAGCAAAGAATGCCTTTTTTCTGAATCTGAGTAGTGTTGTGCAACAGTGTTCCCTCCTATGCAGGTCATGAAGCGAACCCACGGAAATCTACTGGCAAGCACAGAAAAAAGATCTCAGGTCTGTTGCAGGATAAAAGATGCTTGTTCAGATTCAGAAGCAGCCATAACATTGGGACCAAGAAATTCATGTATTCCTTTATGTAGGTAAACTCCTCTCTGTTATCAGCCCTTAGCCCTTAGCTACACAATGTACCTCACAGTTGCAGGCAGCCTCCACCCCAACTCCATCACTACACCACTGCTCTTGTTCTGATGTTTCTCACTGCAGGCCTCCAACTCCTCATAATATAAATACCCTCCATCAGTTCTATGTGAGTTCTATAGGTGGAAGTGGTAAAATACACACCTGACATCTAGTGGTCGAGCTATATAAATAACATCTACGTCTGCACTGATGAAGTGCTGGAGTTCACGCTCATGGACGTCAATATAATGTTAAATATGAGGATTAAATATGTACTATTTATGAGGCAACTGTCAAATCCTAATTCAGCAAGTAAAGGAAATCTGAAAATGAACTTGAAACTGAATTCATGCTTGACAAACAACCAAAGACAACTTCTGAAACATAAACAAGATGTTAATCTAAATCCACTGTCAGGTACAGCGCAGCAACAACGCCCGCTCTACCCACATTGAATCATACACAAGATCCAGTCTGACTCGTGTAAGCAATTTTAACCGCAGAATAAAGTGAGTAATAAAGTTGTTCCTGACTTTTCATTCTGAAGATAAAACCTGGAATTCACTTTGTCTAGAAAGAGTGGACATGCTGTACTCCTTTAGGAAAACACTGAGTTTCATCACTGGCCTGCTTACATCAAGATGACTAACAAGATACCTGCTTTATGTCTCGAAACAAACCCTGACACTGATTCATCTACAAATCAACATCATCATCATGTTTAAATAAAAAGTAGGTAGATAGCTTATTGCACTTTTACCTTCGCGCTGGTTCTGCTCTTAGATGCTTGTTTAGGGAGGAGATGCACTTACAATTTCTAGTGACTAGTAGTTCTTTTACCTACCTATGTTGAATGCACTTGTTGTAAGTCGCTTTGGATAAAAGCGTCTGCTAAATGACTGTAATGTAATGTAATGTAATCATTGACCTTAAAAGAGCAGTGAACATGAAAGCTATAGGATCTAAAATGTTAATGAAAGTAGAAAAGTTGCAACCATAGATAAAGTTACAATGAGTGCACTGAGAGTTTGTGGTTGAAAGAAAGCGTGTGTTGTTTCATGCAAAACCATTGGGAAGAAATGAGACATTCTGTCTTTCTGTTCATGGGCAAACAAAATTGCATGCAAAATTTCATGCAAAATGTAACTAAGAAGCAGCAACGGATTTACAAAATGTATTGTCATAGCTAAATACACAACATCACAGATAACTTGACACGTCTGTACAGCTTTTCACAACTATACTACCACTGCCACAACGACTGTGAGGACTCAAATAGGGTCGTTGTTGAGGCATCTATCATAAAAACTATTTAAACTTTTCAGTTCACACTGGGCGAAGCTAAGCAAGGGGTAATTGAAAGCAATGGTATGAAGGATGAGGATACAGTTGAGTTCAACATGCCTCGTCAAACAATGACCACAGAACTTAAAACCACAAAGACACCTAATGACTCTGAACACCACAAACAAATGTCAGGGAAATATACCGGAAAACCAAACACCACCTGCACACATCCCGGAGTTTAAAGCGATCCCAGTTCACCGCTAACTTTGTCAATAGTCACGAATCCACCGATTCTATCAATCACACTCAAATCATTTATGACTGTTGAAAGTTAGCTCGTAATTTAAAAGTAGTGTTGGGAGGTGCAGTAGGCACTTGCTTTGTACTGAGGCCTCTTCTCCAACTTGAGCACCACAATTTTCATTTTCAAGTCATTAGTCAAATCAACATCTCATATATGTTCATGAGACCTAGAATATGTTTGGTGTCATATAGCCTGAGGTTGGTTCTGTGCTGGGTGTTTGGACCTGAATCTTTCCAGAACATTCCAACCAATCCTTTCAACTTGTCAGGGAACGTCTTGCTTGGAGGGCTCTTCTCCATCAACCACGCCACCAGCAACCAGTCAGAGAGCAGCCTGACAATATCAGCTGGTACATGTGTGATGAAAATGAATAACCCAGTCCTGTAGGGTCCATTTTCCCTCCCTGCGCTTCATCTGTGCAGGACAGAGCAAGTGCTAGGACTCGCTCTAGTGATGAAATATACTGCTGATAATGATCAATGGCAACCAAATTTCTCCCAGGCATTAAGCTGGGTTATGAGCTCTTTGACTCCTGCAGACAGTCACTGTAAAACCTACCCTCTTCTCTCTGACAGGAGGCATAACCGAGGAATTGAACATGAATGAAATGAAATCTCCAAAGTCCTCACAGTTAAAGAAAAATAGCAGCTATCTTAAAACTTTTTGAGGTACACTCCTAAACAAATGTTGGTAAAATACTCCAAAGCGGACACACAAACACAGAGACAGTAATATTGTAATAATCCTACACTGAGGTTGTCATATGTGCTGAGCGTTAAATGAACATGTACCCAAAGACTTTCATGGACTCATAGTATCATTTCAATTGATTTCCTCTTCAGATCAGTTACTATGCCACGTGACAAGTGTCTCTACCCGTCAATGCTCCACAGGGTCCATACTGACCAACAGCAAGCTAAGGCCATGATGACCCTGCTGAAGGAGTTTGAGTGGAACTGGGTGGCCCTGGTGGGCGGCGAGGATGAGTACGGTCACCAGGGTCTGCATGAAAATCGTCTTCTCATGGAACATATATAATAAATCTACAATATGTTGTATCAAACAGTTCAAATTATTGCTCTGAATATTATTTATTGCCTCTTGACAGTTTTGTGGACTTAAAGAACATACAGAGGGTTTAGACAATTTCTGCCTGTCTAATTCAGCAGAAAGCAGTATATATAGTAAATGCTGCATTCTATTATCATTATGTACACATAAAAATGTCAGTGTAAATGATCAAAAGGCTACTCCACAAGTATCCTGGGTACTTCAAATATGGATTTTTTTATAGTTGAGAGATAAGAAAATTAAAACCAATCTTCTAGATCATAAAAAGGAGGTCTGAGTTACAGAAACACATTCACAGAGGTTAGTTGGTGCTTGTGTCAGCCCAAAAATACAAAAATAGCCAACCTTTTCTCAGAAATATGGGATCTGAAGGCATAGTGTTCCAGGTCAATCAATATGATACTATCAGCAAATAATTACATGGGTGGCTCTGGGTATGCAGGGTATTTCATGGTATGTGTGTATAAAGGTGGGTAGAACAATAACACGTAGGCCTATGTCGGCATGTTGACCTTCTTTGTTCACCTGAGCCCCTGATAAGGTCGAATGAGTCTGTGGAAGTGGGCTGGTCTGAGGCTGAAACGAGTCCTACTCCGGCCCTGATAGTTTCCATTCTGCTCTGTTCTAATCTAATCCAACACTGTCATCGGGTTATCAGCAGCAATCTGACTGGTGTGTGTTGCCAGCACACAATTGGCAGTTAGTGGATTGACAGAAAAGTCCGAGACCCTTGGCCTTCTCGTCAGCTACAGCAGGGAGCTCTTCACCAGACTAAGTGAGGACAAGACAAGGAGGCCTCCTCCAGATTCAGAGTCAGCAGCAGCCTATGATCACCCCATGATCCCTGCCCAGCGCTGGAACTTGTCAACTGAGGATATTACACTGGTGACAGCACCACTGATGCAACTCCAAAGTCTTGGAGTGTATGCTGCCATCTACAGTGTGGCCCCGGCACTGCACAATATGCTGCAGTGCAACGCCACCAGCTGTTTATGGGGCGCTAAAAGCTTGATTTGGCCATGAATAGGACTATGGTCCTCAATGACCTTCCAATCTAGTTTTGATGATCCACGATTAAAACCCTGCATTGGAAGGCTGTTGGACCTGCTGATCAACATCTCCTTACAATTCAATGAAACATATTTTGAGTTTGCTTGTTATAACACTGCTTTAACCTAAGACTGGTAGGTGATTCTCCTTCCAGTTTTATTTTTCCAGATGTAAAACCCTCTCTTCACACAGATACTCTTTGTGAGTGAGTTTCTGTCATGCCCAGAGAAAACCATCTTTGAATTTTACGTAAAGAAAGCCTTCAACATTACTTTGGCCTTTCTGACAGTATCACCTTTCAAGTATAATTTTAGTTTTCTCAGTTCAAATACAGTATTCTCAATTTAGAACGAGCTCTCTGAAACACCCATCAAGGGGTCTTAGGAAAGCCACGATTAAAGAGTCAATCCAACATCGTCAGAGCACTAGTCTAGGCCTTTCGTAAAGACAGAGCAATCAAAAGTGTGAACAAGAAATTGAAGGTTTGTCACTACATTTAGCTAGTTAGCAATCTGAATGGTATACTGGGCATTGACCTTATGTGTTATGTGTGTAATGTGCCATCAGTGTCATTCACCCAGAAGCACAGCAAATATGTGGACTACATTCAAAAGGACCCTACAGAACTGTGTATATATAGATTTATACAAAAACTTTGACAGTTTGCTTGTATGAATGCACGCAATTACATGCAAAAGTGCAGATACAAACAACACTGCTGAATGCAAAACATGGCAAGAAAAAAAGAAAACGTGCCACAAAAATATGTACTAACATGTATTATGTTGCATTGCTGCCATTAACAACATAAGTTTTAAAACAACAACAAATTAAACACTTATTACTGATCTTTATGACAGCGCACTGGTAATGCTAATGGGGCTGACGTAGTGTACGTAGTGTACATAGTGTAGTGTATGTAGTATTCTTTGACTTCTCAAGTGCCTTCAACACCATACAGCCCCTGCTACTGGGTGAGAAGATGAGGAGGATGCAGGTGGAGGCACCCGTGGTTTCCTGGGTGACTGACTACCTGACTGGCAGACCACAATTTGTGTGGCTACAGAGCTGTGTGTCAGATCGGGCAGTGAGCAACACAGGGGCCCCACAGGGGACTGTCCTGTCCCCCTTCCTGTTCAACCTCTACACCTCTGACTTCAGGTTCAACTCTGAAACATGCCACCTGCAGAAATACTCAGACGACTCTGCAATCGTGGGGTGCATCAGGGGAGGACAGGAGGAGGAGTACAGGGGCCTCGTGGAGGACTTTGTGGTGTGGTGCGAGCAGAACCACCTACAGCTCAACGTCACCAAAACAAAGGAGATGATTGTGGACTTCAGGAGGACTAGGGCCCAGCCGACCCTGGTCTCCATCCAGGGGATGGATGTGAAGACGGTTGGGTCCTGCAAGTACCTGGGAGTTCACCTGGACAACAAACTGGAATGGGCCGGCAACACCGAGGCCCTGTCCAAGAAGGGCCAGAGCCGACTACTTCCTGAGGAGGCTCAGGTCCTTCAACATACAGTATGTAGTTCTCTGCTGCATATGTTCTACCAGTCGGTTGTGGCCAGTGTCATCTTCTTTGTGGTGGTGTGTTGGTGCACTAACACCAGGGCCAAACTGATCAGGAAGGCTGGCTCTGTTGTGGGAATTTACCTGGACACCATGAAGGAGGTGGCAGAGAGAAGGATGCTGGCCAAACTGCTGGCCATCATGGATAATGTCTCCCACCCCCCCATGACATGGTTATGAAGCAGCGAAGCTTATTCAACCATAGACTGATCCCACCATGGTGCGACAGAGAGCACTACAGGAAGTCTTTCCTGCCGGCCGCCATCAGACTCTTTCACGCCTCCCCTCCCCCTCTACAGCTCAACTGAGGACCTCAACACTTATCACCTAGCACCCTGCACTTTCATTCCCTTTCACATTCATTCATTGCCATTGCCCTGTAATTT
>OOFE01044396.1:0-11082 GCA_900323365.1 Monocentris japonica | reverse complement strand
TGAATTAAAAAAAAAAAAAAAAAGAGAAAAAAGGTCAAGGTCCTGTATTCTGGTGCATTTTTAAAGGTAATGGAAAACATTTGATGTAAATAAATGACATTAGGTGTGTTGTTATATAGATCTGTTTCTTTTGGGAAAGTAAAACATGTTAGATAAAGTGGGATATACTACAATTCATTTTCAGTTGGATTTTATTTGTACAAAAAAGCTCTGTCCAGTAACCTGGAGCACTTTTGTATTTTGAGATTTGAGTGAGAGTGAGAGATGGTCCTGTGCAGTTTTGGAGAAAATAGTTATTTAATAGTCAATGTTTTATTATGAACATACAATTGAATTTTCCATTAAAGAAAAGTGAAAGAAATGTTTGTGTATGCTGTCAATTATAGTTCTGAGAAAGAAAGAAAATCGGAATCGGCAGGTCAGACTTTATAAAAAAAAAAAAAAAATCAGAATTGGCCAAGAAAATTGTAATCGGTGCATCTCTAGTATAAATCCTACGCAATGAACATATGTAAAAATGCCAGATAAAGATTACTGTAAGTAGACGATCCACTCTCTCTCCATCTCCCTCCTTCAGTGTCAACTTTCAAAACAGATCCCTCTGAACTATGTAATGGTATATTTGTAAAATAGAGGAGATCCTGTACTTAAACTCTACATAGAAATATGAGAAGCTCAGGTGACACTAGTTGTTAAACTTATGTAGAGAAATCAATGGTCTGTACTCCCATGTGCTCTGTCCCACTAAACAGTGGCCGCTTTTGGGCGAGGTAGATCCCACTATGGAGCAAGGTTGATGGTGTGTTGTTTTACCTAAGAACAAGCAAATTTTATCAAAAACTTTTCATTCACTTTCCAAAAGTCAGGGATGATTTCAGAGTACACTAGAAATGTGGGGAAACTGAACCCAGAAAAACAACAAAATGATAAATGACACTACATACATTTTCCAATTTATTGGTGACATATAAAAAAAGCTATGAAATAAAGCTTCAAACATATCTGTTTTTTAAGCTTTTAAAAAATATTATTATTGTTATTATTAATAATTCAAAAATGAAGGCAACTCTTGGGCGTTATAATAAAATATCGATATCACAATATCACCCCCTCCTTGTTGTTCTCTCTAGAATAGTATTTTCCTACTTTTTCCTTCTCTACTCATTCAAATATGAAAATAATCTTGCATTTCAAGCATACTGCTTTTGAAGAAATATTTGCCATTTCAAATACAGTATGCTAAAAAAGGCTGCTGGTTTGTAGATATTATGAAGTAGGAGAATTAAGTCTGTCAGACAGTTGCTATGTATGAAAACTGTTACATGTTGAAGTGATTTGTAGTTGTAAATGCACCATCTAAAACACAATGCATACGCTTTTGGTGTATTTTCTCTATTAACCAGACAACAGCTGGGAAAGATCTCTCCATGGTCACCTTCTGAAAAATTATTTCTTTAGGTTTCAGTTCTACATGTTCATCATGGACCGATGCGTGAACATCAAACCTATTTATATTTTCATCCAGTTGAACTTTTAATAACATTCCTGTGGTAGATTTTGCAATCTCAAGAAAAAAAAGGCACTGAAATGGTTCCCTAGGTAAAAAAATATTCCCTTTAATGATTGGTAGGCTATGCAACTCTATGTGACAGGCATACTTATCCATATCAATGATGCATTTTAATTTCTGATCATATATTTTGAGGCTATGCTGTCGCAACGTGACTGGTGTAGACAAGGAGTTAGGTCATACAGGATCCAGGAAAGCTAGTATAATTCACACTTACTCCAAGATAAGTTAATATCTTTAGCTTAGTAAGCATGTGCAGTATGTGAAAGAATATGCTATAAGACAATTTAAAAGTACTAAATTAAAACCACATGCACTGCACTATGTGTAGAATTTCCACAATGTATATGCAGTCAAACTCTGGAAACAGTGCAACATCCTGGCAAATTACTGTGTCGTGGAATATTTAGATAGCTAACTGCAGTTTTCTGCATAGGTTTGGAACAACACTGAGCTAAGCTGATTCCCTGTCAGTCAACACACCTGGGTGTCCTTTCCTCAGGTGGGGTGCCCACCCCCTCTGTACTGGGTTCCGAGGACGTGCTCTCCACAGATACACCAGCTGCTCCTGGGGACCCTGCCGGCGATGTAGCACCTGTGTAGAACAGCACAGTTTGATAGTCTGCACAACACTGAGCTTTTAGCCATAAACAAGGATGGCCTTCCACTTGTATTGAAGTATCTTATCACATGCCATGTATTGCCTGCATTTGTCTACAATGATCAGATGTGTTTTGAGTCATTGTGAACAAAGCAATGGAGATATCACTCTCCTGCTTTCCAATTCCAAAGTACAGAGCGCGACTGCTACCTCTTTTCTCCAACACCCTTCAACAGATTTAAGCACCCACCATGCTTATCCATTTTTTGTCTCTTGTCTCTCCCAAGGTCCTGTCTTTCTTTCCTCCTTACAGGCCCAGACCAATATCCCTCCCTCATTTTTTATAGGTCACTCCTCTCCCATCTTCCTACCTTTTTCTCCCGGGGGGCTGGATCGCCCCCCTCCCTGTTGTCTCTGCAGGTGTTCCTTGTAGCAGACCGAGCACATGCCGTTGGTTCGGGGGTTTCCATAGAAACCACACCCCATAGTGCAAAGCATTGGCACCTGTGTCTGATTGGTCTCCTGAGCCATGCTCTCTGACAAAGGGGGGGGTAAGGGGGATGGGAGAGGATATTCCTGAAAATGGGATAGGAAAAGTTAGTCAAATTATTAGTGATGCTTTTTTGTGTACATGGTTATTATTATTTTTTAACTAGCTAAAATGTGGAGACTGGCATTGGTGCATGAGAGTAGGATTGGAGTAAAAAGCAAGATGCCTCAGAGTGCTGTGAACATGTATTGTTAAGGGTTACAGCCAAACTTCAATCTAATTTTTGTTGTAATGAAGACTAATCAACCATCACCACCAGCCTGCCATAGAAGCAGAATTGGACTTTGCAGCTCTCAACTAAGAAGTCAGTCTAAATTCTCTTTACAAATTAATGAAAAAGACAAAAATGATCGCAGATGACAGTCAAAAAATATAAAGAAAGGTGATCAATATGGCATTTCCCTTTTTAGTCTAACAATGAAGACATGCACCAGGGATGTTTTGCAGGTACTGCAATCATAGAACTGTCACAAAAACTACGTAAAAAGCTGTACAGGGCAATGGAAACAAAAGGGGTTTCTACTACCTGAAGACAAAGAAACATTCACTGCGATTTACCACTCAACAGTAAGCTAAATTACATTCTGCGAAAACGTTAGCTAGTTGTGTTGCTTTCCTGCGCCGCGCAGCAAGATGTTTTGACCAGTACAAGTAAAGTTCACAACAAAGACAAACGCAAACAAATGTCTGCACTAGTACCGTTATGAACAAAAGCCCCTTGATAACCGACAGACTGCCTAACGTTAGCTTGTTGACTGGCTGGCTAAACAAGTTACAGCTGACTGTCAGCCAGTTTTAGTTTGTCCGCAGCCGAAAACAATTGCGTCCTATGCTTGCTTGGTTCAAAGCAAATACTGTAACGACGTTAGCCAAATGAGCTAGCTGAACGTTTTATTGTGACTGAGACTAAAAGCCGATGCTAATATATGTATAAAACTACCTAGCTCGCATTCAGTCACAACGTAAAACAGCAAAATAAACAGCAAACTGTCATTAGCGGCAAATCCAAAACATACTTTGTTTTTTAAATCGAATAAACACGAGTGCAAGCTGGCTAACGTTAGCTAGACAGCTAACATAATCAGCTAGCCCAAAAACAGCGCGCATCCCGACAGCGTCTTGTGTGGTTTAAATGGATTATATGAGCTGGACCTCTTTCATAGCTGTCCAAGGTAAAGGCAGTACCTGGAATTCAAAGTGCCGAGGGCTGTCGACGACCTTGATCTTCAGATTTGTACAAGTTACGTGTCCCCGTCTGTGCGCGCGGCCTCCTCACCAGCGCTAGCTCCCGACATTCGAAACAACGACCATGACGTCATCCTCAACAACAATTCATCATTCCCTCAAACGGGCCTACATAGCAAAGTCCACCACGCCACCAACATGCATTTGATGAATATAAAACTAAAATATGACACTCCTGTGGATATTTTTTTAGTGTGACATTGAGATGGTAAAATGTCAGCCAATTTATTGACACTACAGTTCATTGAGTCCATTATGATTTGCTGCTGCCATTTCAACTAAGCCGGGAATGTGCAAACAGTAATACTGAAAATAAAATTACAAATGCGAAACATGAAATGCACAATGAACTCTCTAAATCTCATTATGACAAGAGGTGTCATTATGCCTGTTCTGTTGTCTGTATGTGTGAGAGGGGAAGCCTGGATCTTGGTGTTTACAGTCAACAGAAATCTGGCTTAGCCCTTCTCTATAATTATTTTTAGTCATCAATACAACATTTTTAATATAACAATGTCAAAGACCTTTTCAATTAAGTTCATGGTAATAACAGGCCAGTAATAAGAAAAAATAATGATTTTGATCAGTTTTGCACAAGTGTTCTGTGTTTTTATATATTATGTTTTTTATATATTGAAATGTCAGTGATTTCAAAATATAAATGTAGGAGCGTGAACTCTCAAGTCCATATTAAGTGCATACTAACTGGTGCATTATGAAGAAAACATAATGACACACAAATTTAAAGCGTCTTTCATTAAAGTAAGCTGGTAATTTTGGAGTGTTCCACCCAAGCATCAGTCCAGTCTTCTCTCACCACTCTAAATCAACCCATGGAGGGATAGAACAACATCATTAAGCCTATTTCTGTGGGCCAGCGTTCTCCATCGCCTGCTTTCCTTTCTCAGTGATCTGTGGGGCAAAGGGCCCCACCAGCCAGTTGAGTGGAGTGTTGTTCAGCAGATACTCCATGACACCGTCCACAGATTGTTGCACCTGGGAACAGGAAGATTATTTTTATTTATTATTTTTAAATGCAATAACTTTATCATGATCATAACATCATCACAACACAAATACCCTAATTTCAAATCATATGCTGTTGTGAGGTGTTTGAAATATTGAGGTTGCATGTGTACATAGTACGTGTACTAAATGCAAAATAGCTAGTGTGTCCTACATTTGAATGAGGAGATCCCCCTGGGAATGGATGGGTTTTGTGTGTGTACAGCATATATTGTATTTCCTTTATAATACCCAATTGTCCAGTGACTCTCTAGGGGCATTATTTACAAATGATTTATTATCAATGTAAAGGTGATAATATAGTATGTTTGTGTTACGTGATTCTAGCTGTGGAACAAAAGTGAAAGAACAAGGCAAGCTCGAGGTAAGGACAGCTTGGTGAAAGTAGTACTTTGGTTAGGTGGTGGCGGCACTGCTCCAGGAGGAGGGGTGTGAGGGTTCTGGTGTTCCCCAGGGAGGAGTGCAGTTCTTCAGCTGATCGCCTGGCGCTGGTCAGCTGGTCCTGGACCACACCTGGCAGACCCTGGGCACTGGCCACCACACTAGAGCACGCTGACTGCAGCTGGTCACTGAGGCCACGCACCATGGAGAGGGCCTGCCATTCCAGCTGCAGTGAACAGAAGATGAAAATGGACAATATAAATGACTGATGAATGAACACGTGATGAAAACATTTTGGTCTGGTTCCCTGACAGACAAATGCTCATGCTGTGATTTTTTTCATCCATTCAAGTGTAATTCTAAGTGAAAGTTACCTTCACCATTTACAAACTTTTGATTGGGACTGAGTGTTTTTATACTTATATACTTTATATCTTTGAACACTGTGAAATGCAGTTGGAATCTCTGATGTGAAAGCACTTAATGAACTCCCTTAGCTCTAGTCCTGACCTCAGTCTCATCTTTAGTACCATCCATCTCAGTCTGTCCATCCCCGGCCTGTCTCTCCTTCCACTCTTTGCAGCGCTGGAGCAGCTGCTCTGAGGCTCCTCCTATCTGGTTACTGGCAGTACCCACAGTGGTGCGGGCTCTCTCCACCAGGTCCAGAGTACTGGTAATCTGAGCCATTGCAGAATAGCTAGCATCCCTGGCATGCCGTGCCCGGACCAGGGACTGCTCTAGGGCTCGCTCCTGTACTTTGGCAGAGAGTTTACCCAGACGTACAAAGTAGCTGGGACCGGACGATGCGGCAGCCACCTCACTTGTGGCAGGCTCAGCCAGAGCAGCTGAAAGAGAAAGGACATATCACTTCTTTTTAACCATGATTTTTATAGTATTAGTTTCATAGATTCACAATCTATTTCCAGAGGAATATATAATTTTAAGTAATGGGTTATATATATGTTATATATATTTAGATATAAAGATTTGAGTGTGAACATTCATGAAAATTCAGGGTTGAACATGTTCCAGGTAAATCATTCCAATTATGATTGCACTGGATGTTATACATACAATAAAACTGTGCTTCATTGGTTGCTATGTCAACTCTTTTGGAAAAAGAGAAGTAATTGGAAATCTTTCTTGCTCTCTTTTAATGTATGTACACTATGTATAAGAAAACCTTTCAACCAGTACACATGCATTTGTAACCATTGTATAAATCCATAATATTCTTCAGGATGTTCTTTACTATGATTATGGATAGCACTGATATTGCATCTTTGTCCAATCCATAATCAGAGTAGAGAATGCCCTCTCGGGTATTATTGCTATGAAGAATGGCAGGTTGACCTGAAAACACAGTAGCAGGTGTCAAGGCTGTGAGTGCTGGAAATCCTAGTGGTTTTATGGGCCAAGTTAACAGATGGAGAGTTCACTGGAATGTCCTGCCTCGCTCAGCTATGAATAGCATCAACCATTCATGTGTTCAATTCATAGAATTAAGCACTTTTACATCATGATCACCCCCATCTTGCCACTTCACCTTGACCTACCTTTGTAATGATTAAATACTACATACAGGCAAATGTATTTGGACAGTTATATCGAATTTGTTCTTTGCAATGTATTGCATTTTTGATCAAAACATCAATGTGGCAAGTACACACTGTCAGCTATTGATTCTCATAGTAAATGTGCTTTTATATTGAAATATGGTAGAGAGATGGCAGATATTGCAGTCAACCTTCACAATGTGAGGATTAATTACTGGGATGAATTAACTAAGTAAATTAAAGTCATGTCATTTCATATTTGGACGCTTCCCTTCATATAAAATGAAGCTAGGGGGTATGTAAGGGATATGAGGCTAATTACTGAGCTTAGATTTCTTAATTTCCCTCCTTTAGGCGAAACTGTACCAATATTTATGCTTAATTGAAATCAGAAGGGATGCCACTGCCATATACCTAAAGCACACTAATGTGAAACCAAATACTTTGCCAGAATCAATAGCAAACAGTCTGTATTCTTCGTCATATTAACCTTTTGATTAGAGATTAAAATGAATAGAGTAAAAAAGAATTAAACACACAACTGTCCAAATGTTTTTGCACTGATAGTATATGTATATAAATATATAAAATAGTATATAAGTATATAAAATATGTTATGCTACCGTGTTACCATTACCTATCAATTTTAAGGGAAGAGTGATGGAATACGTTACTTTCCCTCTTTTCCATCACCTTTGTGAAATCTGGACACAAACTGGTTGTAATCACCCTTGGTCTAAACTGATTAAGCTTGGTCTTTATATTGCCGATTGACTGCTACTGACCCAGCTCCCTCTCACTGAGTGGTAGGTTCTGGTCAATCCAGTTCTCAGACCGGCTCAGGGCCAGGCCCATCCCACTGCTGACCATCTGGCCAATCCGCTCGACACCACCCATCACAGCTCCCATCATAGCCTCAGTCATGACATCTTTGGACCCCGCCACCGACTGGCACACCATGCCCACTGTGTCCGACACCAGCTGAGGAAGAAAGAGGAGATAATGTGCCACACTTGAAAATCAGTAGGCGGTGTTATTTTGCTCTATTTCATCTACTATAAAAGTATTTTTTACATACTGTAGCTGTTACCATGACAACAACAGATGTCATTTGAGATCCTTTTGAGTACCAAGAGTAAGTGATTGATACAGGTTATCACACTTATCACACTTTCATTTATTATTTAGTCTTATTACAGAGTAATAAAACCTACAATGTGAAAAATGTGCACGTTATAATTTAACTTTGCAGAGAACAAAGAGCTTCATTGTAGGTAGGTCTATAATATTATGCCTAATACAGCATAGGCTTACAGATAAATACTGTGTGTATGACTCTGTCTGACCTTGTCTGCTGGCTGGTGAAGGATGGGCAGCTTCTCCTCCATCTTGTCCAATCCCATCATGGCATAGTCATTTACGGCAGCAACTGAAGTAAGAGCACAACAGCAATGTTCTTGAAAGTTCAGACAAATCAGATTAAACCAGATTCTAGACTGAGCCAAGGGGTAAAATCATTGTGACTATTTTGCTAGTCACAGGAATCTTAATTGTAGTGGAAATTGAGACAACTCAGTGGTTTAAAGATTAAAATGACTGAGGACAGTTATAGTAAAAGATTTCTAAATTCTGTTCTTGGTAATTCTCAAGAAGAAATCTCACTTTTTATTTGTTTTTAGTTATTTATTGTATTCCAGCCCTGGGGTAACAAATGAATCAGTCTCACATCTGTGATGTACAATGAGTTTGCTATATTCTTGTAGTAAATGAAAGTAAGTATGTTCTTTTTAGTATATTAAGTAAATATATTCTTGTATAGAATATTATGTCTCGCTGTTGCAAAATTAACACTGTTTTGTGATTTTGGACAATGAGTAGAACCTACTCTGTGGCTCCAGCATATCCAAGAGGGGCTTGGACCCTGTGGTGGCAGCTGCTCCCAAGGTTCGGACCCCACTCTCTGCAGCCTCCATAATCCCCTTCAGCAAGGGCATGCTGTCCATGGTGCTACTGTAGGCGCTGGACACCATGCCGTAAGCTGAACTGACTAGAGGCAGGTTGCTTACTCGGGACACAACATTCTGGGAAGAAACAACCATTACTGTTATTGACAAGTCATCACAATTCTGAAATACTATCACGTATATATTAAGTTCTTCTCCTCCTTGATTTTGAGTACTCTGTTCGGGATAATGATCAATTCCCCACAGTAACTCGGTAACCTGTGAAACTAAAGAAAATCTGAGGGTCAAATTGGTTCAGAATATGCTCCAGTTTTGTAACAGATATCATTTTGGGTCACAGTGCTCCTCACCTGTTGGTCTTCATTAGCTGGCTGTGCTGCTGCTGGCTGTGCTGCTCCAGCCTCCTTAGTCTTCCCACTGTCTGCCATTGTGACTGCTGGATTCAATCTCTGACATATTCAGAGTATAGAGTGTCAGAAGAGAGAGATTCACCTTGCATTAAATGGTTACCATGATGGAACAGATCTTTCTGTCCTCCTTCGTTTCCATGACTGGAATACTTTATCCGGTGGAGGAGTAGTGTCTTGTGAAGTTAGAAGTTTGACAGAAAGACAACTCAACCACGTTCATTTCATTTACAGTGTGATGCAATAAGGATGAAACTGCACTTGATAAAATGGTGCAACCTAGCCTACAATTCAAGTCGCTAGACTATGTCAAAAGTGCAACTTTAAATTTTAAAATGAATTATGATGGAAATTTAGTTTTTCTTGCTTAAATCCCACAGGTGCAATATGACTTTGATTAGTAGACTACTGTATAGCACCCTGAAATAATAGGTAAAGTATACATTACATTACATTACATTACATTACAAGTATTTAGCAGACGCTTTTATCCAAACCGACTTACAATAAGTGCATTCAACATAGCAAGGCAAAAGAACTACTAGTCACCAGAAATTTAAGTGCATTTCCTTCCTAAACATGCATCTAAGAGCATAACCAGTGCTAAGGTAAAAGTGCACTACAGACCGGTTTCCCTTCTACCTTTCCTATCCAAAACTCTTGAACGTGCTGTCTTTAATCAACTGTCCTTGTACCTCCACCAGAGCAACCTCTTGGACCCCCACCATTCTGGGTTCAAGATGGGTCATTCAACCAAGACGGCCCTACTTGCAGTGAAAGAGTCGCTCCATGCCGCTAGAGCGAACTCTCTCTCCTCTGTCCTGATACTCCTGGACCTGTCTGAAGCGTTCGACACGGTAAACCACCAGATCCTCCTCTCCACCCTTGAGGGGATGGGTGTCTCAGGCTCTGCACTCTCCCTGTTTGCATCCTACCTGACATGTCACTCCGACCAGATGACGCTGAGAGGGTCTATGTCGGAACCACACAGTCTGACTACAGTCTGACACAGTTCTGCAAGGTTCAGTTCTGGGTCCTCTTCTTTCCCTCTACACAACATCTCTTGGTTCTGTTATCCACTTCCATGACTTTTCCTACCACTGCTATGCCGATGACACCCAGCTGATCGTGTCATTTCCCTCCACACACAAGTGGAGGCACGCATTTCTGCGTGCCTGGCAGACATCTTGGAGTGGATGTCAATGCACCATCTGAAGCTCAACCTGGACAAGACTGAGCTGGTGTTCCTCCTGGGGAAGGGTTGTCCGCACCGAGACCTGGCCATCACCATTGACAATGCTGTGGAGATGTCAACTCCGACTGCAAGGAATCTGGGTGTGACCCTGGATGACCAACTATCATTCTCGGCAAACATTGCATCAGTGACGCTCCTGCAGATTCCTCCTCTACAATATCAGGAGGATTCACCCCTTCCTCACTGATGAGACGGCGCAGGTGCTCATCCAGGCTCTTGTCATCTCCCGCCTGGACAGAGGTCTGCCCTGGCATCTGCCATCAGACCTCTGGAGTTTGTTTCAGAAAGCTGCAGCTCGTCTGGTGTTCAACCGCCCCAAGTTCTCCCATACAACTACCCTTCTCCATTCTCTACACTGGCTCCCTGTAGCAGCTCGCATCCAATTCAAGACCCTGGTGCTAGCCAATAGGGCAGTGAAAGGAACAGCTCCTTCACCCTCCAGGCTATGGTCAAGCCTTACACCTCCGCCCGACCACTTCGCTCTGCTGCCTTGAGGCGACTGCTTGCCCCGTCACTCAGAGGCCCTT
>OOFE01044386.1:0-11989 GCA_900323365.1 Monocentris japonica | reverse complement strand
TTTGGACAAGCCTGTGAAATACTGGGAGAATATAGTCTGGTCAGATGAGACCAAAATTGAACTCTTTGAATACCATAATACACACCATGTTTGGAGGACAAATGGCACTGCACATCACCCCAAAAACACCATACCAACAGTGAAGTTTGGAGGTGGGAACATCATGGTGTGGGGCTGTTTTTCAGCATACGGTACTGGCATACTTCATATAATTGAAGGAAGGATGAATGGAAAAATGTACCGAGACATTCTTGATAAAAAAATCTGCTGCCATCTACCAGGATGCTGAAGATCAAACGAGGGTGGACATTTCAGCAAGACAATGATCCCAGACACACAGCCAAGGAAACTCTCAATTGGTTTCAGAGAAAGAAAATAAAGCTGCTAGAATGGCCCAGCCAATCACCTGACTTGAATCCAATTGAAAATCTATGGAAAGAACTAAAGATCAGAGTTCATAGAAGAGGCCCACGGAAGCTTCAAGATTTGAAGACCTGAGCAATGCATGCGACTAGTTTCTCCATACAAGAGGCGTCTTGAAGCTGTCATTACCAACAAAGGCTTTTGTACGAAGTATTAAATGAATTTCAGTAAGCGTGTTCAATACTTTTTCCCTGTGTCATTCCATTTTATTACACATATTATTTTACCCGCTATAGGTGTTAAAACAGAAAGAAAATACAATTGTGTGTGTGTATATAGATGAAAAAAAGATAAAGGATTTATAGTATGAAAGACAATATAGAAGAGAGAGAAAAAATGATAGACTGATATTTACATCTTTGATTTGATCTTTAACCATGTCTTTGTTGTGACTGGCATCCTCCAGGTCGTCATTGACTTTGTCCTGGACTCTCTCTGCTTCATAAATGGCTTTTGTGATCTCTGTTACATCAATATCCTTGGTCCTGTCCAGAAAATCATCATAAACACACACATTCATCAGGAATGTTTTTTTTCAAGGGTTAGGTTTGTATTACTCCATTTCCACTTAAAATCCCATCTAAAGATATCAAAGTGATTACTGTTGAGAGAAAATTCCATTGACATTGAGTTTGAAGTTGTTATTCTGCAAAAGATGACATTTTCTTCTGTTGTTCTATGAGTTTTTAGTGATGAGCTCTGAAGATCAAGGTGGTGACATCATTGAATTACATTGCCTGATATGGTTGCGAAAGACTTTTACGGATTGTAACTTTCTTGTACCTACAGTAAACATCTAGAATCATGAAAAACAAATATGTCTGGAGTAAGAACAGCAACATATCTATAAAATGTAACAGACAACTGAAAAAATTTGGTAAATTTTAGGTCTAGTCTAAAAGTCTACTTTTGCAAAAGAACAATCTAAAAGTAAATGTCAAGTCAGTTTCATTAAAAGTTTATTTCAGCCCCTTAAAAAAATGTCTCCAGAGCTTGTAGTGCAACCCATGTCTTTCTTGGGTGCTAACTTGAGATACAGGGCTTTCTCCAGCAGATCCTTTGCTGCCTTGGCTTGCTCCTCCAGGTTCTTCAGATCCTCCTTGAAGTCTGTGGCATTGGACAGCAGATTTTTGATGCTGTTGATCATGGAGCGGATCTCATCTGGGGATCCTGGCAGCTGGATGGCCAAGACAGCCCTGGCCACCTTCTCAATGTCCTCAGGTGGAATCATCTCATCTGTTCGTGAGGGAATATCCCCATACATCAATTGGTCAAGTAACTTTCATGTTGTGGGCACAGTACAGTATCAGCAACACTTTGGTTTTCAGTCAAAATACTGACTGAATACTTTTCTTTAAATTGGCCTTCCAGCGTATTAATGTATGTGTTAACCTCTGAAAAAGTATTGCAAGTACACAATAATGCAGCAATTGTACATAAAGATGCTATGTGTATAATTTTAACATCAATAAATCATTAGCACATTCATTTTGAGGCATTAGAATAATTACCCTAAACAAGTCAGACCATCACTGAGAAGACTCTCAGCCTCTACCGGCCTCTACACACCGGCCTTACATTGCACTGCAAATCCAGCAGATTGCTTTACAGAACAAAACAGAATGAGGATGTTGTTCTCCTCAGCTGACCTGGCAAGACTGGTGGGAGGCTCACTGGCCAGGAGAAGCTGCGCTGAATAGGCAGAGTCACAATCAGGTAATGCTATATTGTATGTTACAAATAAAACGGCCTGCTGGCCCATGAACTCTCCACTCCATGCCTGTGTCTCGGTCTGTTGCGGCCCTGGGGGTAGCGAGTCTGCTACAATGGACTCCTTTACTTTGGAACAAATAATCCTAAAGAGGCTGCACATTTTATGAATTTGTTTTATCCTTTTCATCAAACATCTTCACTACCTGTCCAAAAATATACTAATAATGCACTATTACTCTTTTCATTTCCAGGCACCTGATCAGCTACAGAGCAGCCTCAATATGTTCAGTCAAGGTTAGAGTATCGGCCATACTGACCCATCAGGTAGTCCTTGACATGTTTGATGAGTTCCTTGGTTTTGCTTTTCTCTTGCTCAAACTTTTCCTTCCTGTCATTGATCCTGTCCTGAAGTTCCTCCGCCAGATCCTTCGTCTCCAGAGCCACCTGTTTGGCATCACTGATCTGAAAGAGAAGAAATGGTTAGAGTTGGAAAAATTCTACTTGTTTAGTATCACCAAGAATAGGAATGATTTGTGTTCTGCCTGGCTCATTTCTTTACCCAGAATGTCTTTATTCTATGTAAATATGTGAAGGACATGTCTGTTATCCAGGCACTGTGGATTTGACCCTTGCACACCTTACTATTTGTTGCTTGTAATGCTGGTGACAAAAGAATTTGTTGCATTGATGGTGAGTCACTCTGGATAAGGGCATCAGCTAAATGTAAATGTGAAGACATGCCACAAAAGAGCTATTCCTATTATATGAATAATAATAAAGAATAATACAATTCATTCATACAGCACTTATTTAAAATATGAATGTGTGTGCTTTACCAAAAAATATATTAAGAATTTGAGAAAAAATGATAAACACAAAATCAAAAACCTTACAAAACATGAAACAGCTAGCCTTAGTTGCTCAGGCAGAGCTTTCCACAGTCAAACATTTTCTCTGTCTGTGACTTGTGACTGTAGAGTTGAATAGAATCATACATCCACACAGAGAGGTGGCTAGAGGGTTGTACATGCTTACCTGCTCCTTTATTGGACAGTTGACAGTAGAAAGTTGAAAGAGAAAGGAAAGACTGAGGGGGGGGGGTGACATGCGACAAAGGTCCCAGGCCAAGTTATGAGGTACGCGCCTTAGCTAACTGAGATACCACAACACCCAAGTATATCATTCTTTTTACTTACCTGTATCTCTTGTTCTCCACTGTCACAAGAGTGTAAAATGGTAAGAGTCAATAATTGTGTGATGCTAATACTAATGCTCATGCACTGAGACAATCTGGTAGTATCAGTATCCAGATGTACCATGATGGGGTATGACTACAAAGCAATGTAGTTGCTTACAACTGCAACTCCCACTGGAGCAGCTGGGGATTACGTGCCTTGCTCAATAGAACTTCAGTGGTAGTTATTCATTCACTTTCCCCACCCACATTTATCCAGCTGGTCCAAGGATTTAAACAGGCAATCTTTAAGTTACAAACCCCACATCTCCAACTTCTTGGCGACTGCTTGTCTCAATATAGAAAAAATACAAAACCTTAGACTTTAGAATTTGGACTTCTTGCTTTCTTTAAAAAAAAAACAACTTGCCTTATTCTTGGAGTCCTGTACTTTGTTTAAGAGATCGATAATGTCATCCTCCACTTGCTCTGCTGTTTCTGTAGCATTGCGGCTCACAGGGACACTTCCTTTGCATGAAGGACCTCCACATGTTCTCTTTCCCAGGGCTTGTCGACAGAGGGCGCCTCCACATGGTGATTTGGAGCAATCCTCATGGCCTGGTGCTCCACAGATCTGCATGAGACCACAACATTGAAATCTGAAATCTTTTGAGTGCAGAAATTTTTAAAATGATTTCTGGGTGGTTGCGCTTGGTAGTACACACCAATTTGAGTCTAGATCATGGTAGACAAGAATGCACTGGACAAGACCTTAGAATATCAATACCAAAACAGAAAACTGGTTTCTACATTAATATTGCTAGAGGGTCTGTGTATTTTTTGGTCACTCTATTTTCCTTTCAGAAACAGAAATAAAAAAATGAAAAACGAAAGGTTCTTTGATTTTTATTTTAAAATCCAAAAATGAAAAACAGAAATACAACACGTTTCTTTGTCAGTCAGAAATGGCTGATGCAAAATTTAGAAATGACTTTCATTTTTTCCTTTCTAAAACAAAACATAAACAAATAGAAAATACAATGCCCAAAAAATACACGGACCCTGTAGCAATACAACAAATACAACTACAGAATAATCTGACTAGGATACTAATTAGAGGTCCTCAACTATGAGTATTTCCAGTATCTCCTGACTGCCCTTACATAAGTGACTTGGCAGTCAAAAAACTACTATTTCTAATGTTAGCTCCACATCCATCCCGGTTTCATCACAGTCATGGTTGTAGTCTGGGTTGAAGAGCTAAAACTATTTTTCTTTTTAGAATTTTTTAACTAAAAACATCAATTCAAAACATTACAACTACACTTCTTTGTGTTTTAGAAGAAATTTTCGGTTATTTTTTATTTTACTGTTATTTTAATTTCACATTTTCTCTTGCAGTGGTGGTATTTGTTTTGGTGTTTTCCAACTGCTGAATGAATACAGAAACACTGAATTTGGCAGTACTGTACAATTAAAGAGTACAGATTAATACTCACATTTTCATTGAGGTTGACCACACTCAATGCTTTGATCTTCTTCTCCAGTTGAGCCATGTCTCCTTTGCTGCTGCAGCTGGCCAGTTTCTCTTTGACCTCCTGTCGTGTGTCCATAGATTCCTCCAGGGCCTTGTTAGCGTTCCTTACCCTCTTCTCCTCCGCCATGAATGATTTATGAAGTTTCTTTATCTCATCCATCAGCTCTAAGATATGAAGTGACAATATAATGTCAAGATCAAAGTTGAGGTTGGAAAATATTGTGAGATGTTGCAGATTAGGTGTAATCCTTCATGTCCTGTTTTTCTGGAGGTGGCCTGGGTTTATTTAAACCACTCTTTAGTCACTGATGGGAGGGGCCCATTTGATAACCCAATGACATACCTGCTCTCATCTATTCCACCTTTCCACTGACATCCAAGCTAGATTGGTACATAAACCCTAAATAGGGACAGCTACATTGAATCCTGTGTATTGAATACAAGTGTCTCCCTTCATAATTTCATGCAACTTTTGTGCTTGGTACTAATAATCTTAATTTTGATTCCACATTTATTCCTGTTTTGGTCCCAGTTATGGTTCTAGTGCAAGTTGCAGTGCTCTGGATACCAAAAGGGACAGTAAGTAAGACATTTATTGTCCCACAGCACACAATGACCATAATATATCTGCAGAGGTTGATAGGGTTCTTGATCAATACCAATGACTCAATGATTACTTGGCCAGGTGCTGAAATGATCATACTTAACAGACTCCAGTCCTTGGTAGACCGCACCTCTATTTTAGATAAGGAACCTCTATATTTTAGAGAAGTTGAATGATGACCTTCAGGTAACGATTTTGTTCCAAAATGGATAATCTTCATATTATCAGAGAATTGATATTAGCTGTCCAATGGCCAGACGATGTGGCACACCAACCAACTTCACGATACCTTCCACGTCTTCTCCATCAATGTCTGGCTCATCACTGATTTTGTCTATCAAGTTGTTCAACAGCTTCTTGAATTCATGGCGAATGTTGTCGATTTCAGTGTTCAGTGCGGGTCGGGACGGGTCAATCAGGATTAAATTGGGATCAATGCTGTCTTTGAGCTTCCTGTGGGGGCAGAACAATTTGAGAAGTTTGATGAAAGGTGTACACCATTATGTTTTGTAGAAAAACAGAGCTTGAAAAGTGTATCACTGATATATTTAAATTATTGTATTGCTATTGTTGCTGAAAAAACACACAATTACAATTGTTGCATTTTCCATTTTCTTGAACGTTTGCATTGTCATTTATGTGTTGATTAAGCTTCATGATCCTTGAGCCCTTGAAATGTGTTAAAACCCCATTTTATAATTTCAAACTAAATGAGTGTCAATCAGAAAATAAGAGTTACATTTTCAAATTTGAGCTCAAGAGAATTCAGATTACATTAGAAACAAGTTATATATGTACACAAAACTCTACACCAAAATTGGACTCCCCCATCCAACCCTCTACCACCCCAATACACACCATCACCCTCCCACCACAACAGGTTACCAATATACCTGTATACAAGACACTGTGCATACCTGGACAAGTTTATTTCTGAATGAGCATAATGTCGTGGTGCATCTCAGGTCAGCAGGCCAGCTATTGTATCGCTTGGGTGTGTAAGCACTAAATGTAAGCAAGACTTAGAGTGTGTTCTGGGGATGTGTATAGGCCAAAAGATAGATAGATAGATAGATACCCCTGGGGATCAATAAAGTATACTTTATTGATGCTCGGGGGGGAAGATCCAGTCAACTATGAACAACAAATCATTAGGTAAGATACGCGTCAAGTCGTGGCTAATTAGTCCTAGTCACCACAGTTAGAACTAAATAGTCCATCACATTACAACATCAACTGTCACAACAACTGCTACTGATTGTCAAAAGCAGAAAAACATGTTTGAAAACATTGTAGAAAAGAAAATCCATTTCCCAGGTTTCATGCAGGTCACCGTCAATCTAGAAAGGTGTTACTGTTTGCGCAACGGTGTGCTGTTATGACTCTCTTACCACACACGCAAATGATGAAAAAGGGCAGTAGTGCCGCATAAAGCGCAAACGGTAAAACAGGCCGGTAAGCCACGTCTATGAATGAGAAGAATCAGAATCTAATTTATTGGCCAAGTACATTTGCACATACAAAGAATTTGACTCGGTGACATTGGTGCATTAAAAAACTCAAGTCAGACAGTCACATCAATCAAATAAGGTCACTCAAACAATCAAAATATACATATATACAATGAAAGAAAGAAATAAGTAAGTGTGTGTGTGTCAGGAGGGGGGGGTCAGGGGGCTATGTTGGTGAGCCCCACTGCCATGGGAAAGAATCTGTTCAAGTGCCGAGAGGTTTTGGTCTTGACAGACCGCGGCCTCTTGCCAGAGGGGAGATGTTCGAACAGGGAGTGTCCAGGGTGAGAAGGGTCAGCCACAATCCTTCCAGCATGCTTCCAGATCCTGGAGGCGTACAGGTCCTGAAGCGGCGACAAGTCACAGTTGATCACCTTCTCTGCTGACCGGATGATGCGCTGCAGTCTGGCTTTGTCCCTGGCAGTGGCAGCAGCAAACCAGACGGTGATTGATGAGGTCAATCATATCTGCCCTGTGTTTTATGAATCTGATGATTATATCAACTTTCTCAGAGTTAAAGTCCCCGAGAGACAATGAATTTCCAGCCTTACAAATACGACTTCAACCAGCTGAGAACTGACCTAGAGGTATAACCTGCTCTCAAGCCTGTTGATTAACCCTCTGAACCCAAAGCAATTTCTGGGCGATTTTTGCTCCTTTCACCTTGTTATTCACTGTGGGCTTATTTTTCACTGCAGTATATAAGTCCTGCATACCAATGGGAATCAGCACAAGCATGGCTACAGGGAATATGGCACTCAACAATTACATTACAGTTATTTAGCAGACGCTTTTATCCAAAGCAACTTACAAACGTAGTTGACACTATGTGGGGATCGAACTCACTACCCTGAGACTGAAAGTCTCATCCTCTACCACCTGAGCTGTCCGGGCCAGACATGTCAATGTCTTTTGTGCAGTATAAAACAGCTAGAATTACATAAATCACAAAGAAAGAAAAAACAGAAACTGAATTTCTTTGAAAATGTATTTTACAAAAAAAATGTTTTCCTCATAAACATTGGAAAAAGATTTGAGGCCTCCACATTCTTTACATAGTTAGATATTTACAACTTCTTCTTCACTGACAAAGCTGTCTGGCGTCCCCGTCTACGCGTCTTCACTGTTGAGTTTATCTTCAGCAACAGAGCAACCACTTGCAGAAAGGTGCAGCACATTTGAGCCATATTACATTTGTTTTATAGCTCAAATATGTTTGTCTTTCTTTTCTTTTGACTCCTCTTGTCTCTCTTGTCTCATCCTCTGTGTATGCCTGGTGTGTGCACGGAAACTCTCGTACTCCCGCCCCATGTCAAAATTTAAGGAATTGTTGTGACGTTACTGAAAATTGCAGCAGAAGCATTCAGGGTTCTGCGGTTGCGCTCAAGAGTGCAGAATTTCCTATTTTTTACAGAATATCGCAACACTAACAGTTTATTTTTGGCAAATTTTGAAATAATCCATGGGGAATCAGGTGATTTTTTTATGAAATCTCAACATTTTCATCTTAGATGCGTTTATTTTTCCTGACGCGACTGATACCAGAACAGGGAGCATCCTGTGATCTCTGGTTACATGAAAGTGTGCAGAATTTTATGGCTTTTACAGGATCTAGCTATGACAAATAGTTTAATTCTGGTGATTTTATTATATAATGCATGTAATATAACCCGCCCACGCGTGTGCAGGGTGATCAACTGTGTCGAAGGCCACATTCCAACAAAATCAGCACAGATAGCTTTTTAGCAGTGTTAACCATTAAGTCATTAATTTATCTTAACAAGGGCAGTTTCAGTGCTATGGTAAGCACGGAAGCCAGATTGGAAATCATAATGGAGATTAAGTGTTAGAAAATCATGCAGTTGCAAGAGTGTGAGTCCTGTGTAGCTCCAGCACCAATAAAATGTACACTGGACAAGTAGTTTTGCTGTTCATTTTCATTGAGTTTTGTCTACATGTAAAGGCCTGTTATACACATATTGAAATTGTTCAAATTACAGGGTTCCTACGAAGGTCTACAAAATATGGAAAATGATTTTGAAAATATCCATGCTTTAAAAAGTATGGAAAAACATGAAAAAAATGCTTTCGGAAATCTGGAAGTCTGTAAACTCACCATCACTCGGCACATTGCTTGTCAGATTGTGTACAATATTAAAGATTGGTATAAATTAATGAGTCATAATTCTACATTGTGTAAAAATGAAGATGTCGAATTTTTTAAATGTGTAGGGAACCTTAGTCATAACTATCATAGTTATGGTAAGATCGATGTGCATCCCTTCCTGACGCATGCTAAAGTACAAATGCGAAACAACTCAAAGGGGCAAAGAGCTAGTTTATTGCCCCAAGCAAACCTGGAGCGGAGTTAACATGTACTGTACCAACCAGCTGAATGGAAAGTCCATCTTGTGTGAGAGCTAGAGAGACCAGTGACCTACAAAGCCATGGGATAGAGGGAATGGAATCACCTCCAATCAATGTGATTTGGAGAAATACTTTATTCTGTTAAAAGGGTTTTGGGAAGGTTTAGGGTTCTTTTATGGAGTTAAGATTTGATGAGACGTAGAAATATTTAACACAATTACAGAGCTATGAAAAAGTATTTGCCCCCTTTAGGATTTTCGCCATTTTTGCATATTTTCCCATTTATTTTAGTAAAATCCTTTTGTGGATTAAAATCTGATAGAAGAAAATGACACCTAGGTTTCTATCACGGCCATGCCTCTAGCTCCCCCTTGTGTCTCCTGTGTTCCCCATTCCTCCCTGTCACCGACTCATCACTCCTCCCCCCTGGCACACCTATCTCCCATCAGCCCATCAATCCACCTGCATTTAAACCCCGGCTTTCCTCTCACACTTTGCCAGATTGTGTTACATAGCCTTCCAGCGTTTCACGTCTTGGTTCCCCGGTTACTTGATCCCCGTTCTGCCTGACTCTGCTTCGCCTTATCCCTGTCTGCTTCATCTGTGTCTGATCCTGGTTACCCGGACCCCTGCTTTGCCTGATCCTGCCTGCCTGCCTACTCCCATCTCCGGTGATCTCAGCAAAATAAAGCTGTTAACTTTTCGCCTGCCTCTGCCTCTGCATTTTGCGCCTGGGTCCACCTGTGAGCTATACATAACAGAACAATCTGGCCAGCATGGACCCAGCAGAATCAGACCACCTTCGCCAAGCTCTCGCCACCCAGGGCGCCCTGGTGGGACAACATGACCAACTCCTCCGCAATGTTGTGGAAAACCTCAAGACACTCTCAGCCAACATAGTACAGATCAGGCATCAAGTCCACCAGGTTTCCGCTCAACTCTTCGCTTCAGCTTCCGAAGCTCCAGTCCACCCTCCAGCGCTAATCCCTCCTGCTCCGGTCCAACCCCAGCCCAGAGAGCCCTGGAACCCTATGCTGGCGACCTGGGGACCTGCAGGTCTTTTCTGATCCAGTGCTCCCTCGTGTTCGACCAACAACCCTCCAGCTACGTGACAGATAAGGCTAAAATATCGTATCTGATGGGGTTGTTAAGGGGAAATGCGCTAGCCTGGGCATCAGCCGTATGGGAGAGTCAGTCTCCCGTTAGCTCCTCATATGCCAGATTTGTCTCGGAGTTAAAAAAGATTTTTGACCACCCTGTTAGTGGTAGGGACGCTACTAAATGCCTCTTGTCACTGCATCAGGACTCCCGTAGTGTAGCGGAGTAGTCCATAGAGTTCAAAACCATAGCGGCAGATTCAGGATGGAATGACGTATCACTTCAGGGGTTTTTCCTTAACGGGTTATGCGATCCAATTAAGGATGAGTTAGCAGCCAGGGACGACTCAGACAGCCTAGATGCCTTAATCGCCCTAACTATCAAATTGGATAATTGCCTTCGTGAGCACCGTAGGGAGAGAGTTGGCCGTCCCTCACCTCTTTCCCCCTCTCGCTCACTCCCACCATCTCCCATAAGATCTAACATCAGCGACTCCCCAGCTCTCCTGTTGCCCCAGCTGGGGAACCCATGCAACTGGGTAGGGCCCGCCTGTCCCCAGCGGAACGCCTCCGGAGGATGAGGGTGGGCGAGTGCATCTACTGCAGCCAAACTGGCCACTCCCTAGCCTCCTGCTCCCCGTGGCCAAAAAGAGTAGACTTACCAGCTTCAGTGGGGGCACTGGTGAGCTGAACCTCCCCCTCATCTGTTCCCTGATCCGGCTTGCAGCTTGACGCCTCCCTCCTGTGGTCAAAAGGGACGCTCCCTGTGCTCGTCCTGGTGGACTCCGGCGCTGATGCCAGCTTTATTGATTCCATGCTCGTCTTCCAGGCCGGGATTCTCATCGAGCCTCTCTCCTCCCCTCTGTCAGTCAATGCGCTGGATGGCAAACTCCTGGCCCGGATAACCCACCGCTCCGCGCCTCTCACGCTGGTCCTGTCTGGGAACCACTGGGAGCGCATCCAGCTCGAGGTCATCTCCTCTCCCCATGCTCCAGTGGTGCTGGGCCGGCCCTGGCTGGCGCTCCACAACCCCCAAATAGACTGGCCCTCTGGATCTGTTGTCAGTTGGAGTGTGTTTTGCCATTCCCATTGTCTCCAGTCTGCTCTAGCCCCCAGTGAGTCCGTGGCTGCTCCTGTTCCTGAGCATCCCGACCTCTCCTCTGTCCCCCGCGTCTATCACGATCTCCGGGAGGTGTTCAGCAAGCAGCGGGCCCTCTCCCTGCCACCTCATCGACCCTACGACTGCGCCATCGACCTGCTTCCCGGGGCTCCCCTGCCTACCAGTAGACTCTACAACCACTCCTGTCCGGAGAGGGAGGCCATGGAGAGCTACATCCGTGACTCCCTGGCAGCGGGGTTAATCAGGCCCTCCTTGTCTCTCGTCAGTGCGGGCTTCTTTGTGGAAAAGAAGGATCACACCCTGCGCCCCTGCATCGACTTCCGGGGCCTGAATAACATCACCATTAAGAATAAATACCCCTTACCACTCATCGACCCTGCCTTCGAGCCCCTCCAACACGCCACCATCTTCTCCAAACTGGACCTCCACAATGCCTACCACCT
>OOFE01044378.1:0-13023 GCA_900323365.1 Monocentris japonica | reverse complement strand
GCTGAGGTAGCTAGTTAACTTTGTAACGTAGGAATTGTGGGAATTGGTGTTGGATGTATGGACTCTACGCAGCCGGGGACATGGTTTTTAATCTCACAATAGACTACAACTACAAAGTAGAACAGCGATGCGCGCACCATCAAATCACGTCACACACAAACAAGCACACAGTCCCTCAACTCACACATACAAACAAGCGGCTCTCTCTCACACACTCACATCGCAAAGCTGTATCACACGGGTGCTACTGCGGTAATTTCATTCATCGCACAGACCGATTTTTATGCAGCACGTGCAACATATATTTCACACTGTACAACCCTGCAGCATTGCAGTTTGTGTTAACACAGTAAAAATGAAATGTTGCTTTTACCAGTAGTTCATTACTTTCTTTTATTTTACAGGAATCTGGCCGAGAAGACTCAAAACCAACGGGCAGTTCTACTTCTATTAATGAGTCACCCCTGCCACAGACATCCACTCCTGTGAAAGGATGTCCTGCAAAGTGCACAACCCCTGAAAAGGTTGTGAAGTTATCCTTCCCAGAATACATATTGCACACTGACACTGAACTTGAGCAAGTCCGAAAACAATATTTTGAGTTGGCGAAGAAAGGTGAAGAGAGCAACTGCCAAATGTCGAAGGACCTCAGATGCCAGCTCATCCGAAACACCATGACCAGTATGATCACAATCCTGAGGGCAAAGGGGGATGGAGAATCGGACAGATATCCGTCAAAACCAGAAATTACAGCTATGGCAAAGAGAATAGCACTGTACTACCCTATGCTGCAGGACCGAGACCTGAACAATAAGAATACATGGGTAAGTGTTGAAATGCATCCAGTTGATGACCAAATTGTTTCATGTTTGGCATTTTTAGTAGAGAGTTGAAGGATTTATTTAAATTTGTCTTGTCACAGGTCACTGTGTACATATAGCTATACAAAAGATTGCAAAATGTGAGATCCCCCAAAAGACCATTCCAGATGGGAGACATTCAAAGAGGCACCGTCTTGGTCAGCCAAGTGACCCAGATGTCAAGTCAAGTCAAGAACTTTATTTGTCACATACGCATACAGGATGTGCAGTGTGCAGTCCTCTGTTGTTGTGCTCTCCTAAAATCCACAATCAGCTCCTTGGTTTTGGTGACATTCATGAGGAGGCTGTTGTCCTGGTACCAGAGTGACAGGTCAGCCACTTCCTCCAGATAGGCCTTCTCATCATTGTTGGAGATCAGGCCCACCACCACTGTGTCATCTGCAAACTTAATGATGGAGTTGGAGCTGAACCTGGCCACACAGTCATGTGTGTACAGGGAGCACAGTCGGGGGCTGAGGACGCAACCCTGGGGGGATCCTGTGTTCAGGGTGAGGGGGTTGGAGGTGTGTCTGCCCACCCTGACCACCTGGGGCCTGGCGGTCAGGAAGTCCAGGATCCAGGCACCATCACTCTTTTTCATTCATGGACACAGATGTCTACGGCTGGTAGGACCTAATTTTTTGCACTTTTTTTAGTTATTTAGTTTAGTTTATTTGTTTATTTAGTTTATTTACTTTGATATTTTCATTATTCAACAATTGATTGATTTTTTTGCTTTAGGATTCCCATACCTTATTAGGAGATCCTCAGCCAGTGACCAGCCTTTTGACAAACCTATAGTATACTTAGACCTATAATTGATATATCAGTGCTACACTGATGTATAATATGCTACAACATATTCCTATAGGTTTTGTTGTAGGGTGTTACACATGTACATAAGCCTGACCAAGGGGCCCAATGACCTTATTTGTGTAGGAAGATGCAGCATATAATGCTGCTTAGGTGTTACATTGTTTTCATGTGAACGTTGCTTAAACAGCTTCAAATGTTAATATAGTTTGAACTGGAGCAAAAATTATTTGAGTGATCTCAATCAACTCAAATCTCAATGCTGACTCTGATTGACATTTGTTTGACATTGGTTTGTCTCGTATATCAAGTGGTGAATATGGAAAACTCTGTATGGCTGAATTGAACGTGTCCAAGTCCTTCTGCCCTGACAGATTAAGACGTTTCAATACATATTTAATTTCTATAGGCACAATACCCTCAAGAACAATGTGCATGCTACCCTGTGCTGTTTGCTGAATAAGGTCAAAACTCTACAAGCTTGCTTTTTCTGTTGTTTCTGAGGGAATATTTAAGGAAGTCTGTGCTTGCCTTCTCCATCTCAAGACACTGTCTAATGTACTTATCCACTGTCCTTATGGCAAAGTTGTTTTCATCAACTTCCTCAGCATGTCCTCAAATGTACATTAACAGTGCCTGCACTTGTTGCTACAGTTTTGTTTTCCATTGACTACCTCAATATGTGTTAGCATTTGTGTTTTAGTGAAACTACCCCCTTTAATGTGTGTAATATAATTGCTTTGGTTGAAAATACTATGCATCTATTTTTGGAAATCATTCATTTAAGCATTCAAGATAACTGCTCTCAAATCAAGACACAAACAAGCACTAAAATTGAGGAAGTTTTAAGTAATATTTGCTTATTATGGTACTGAAAATAAGGGTTATCAAGCCATGTTTTATTTTGCACTTTTACTTACTGAACTGCCAGATTATTTTGGTTGTTCCAAGCATTTATTTCCTTAAAAGTAGGTTTGTTTTTTTTATGGTCAGTTTTTGCAGTGTGTCAGCATTACGTCATAATAAGTCTTGTGTAGCATTGACTTGTGAAAGCAATGCCTTTGTCTCTTTAAAAGGAGGGGAGGAGTATGAGAAAGCCGGGACTGTTTTCCCTCCTCCTCCCTTCTCTCCCTCCATCCTCCTCTCTTTTTCCCAACGCTGAAATTCTTCTCAAGAGTTTGGCATTTCCTCTGAGCTCATTGGTTAAGACTTTGTAGAGAGAAGAGTTTGAGAAAAGGAGAGGGAGAGAGACGGAAAAGAATTTAGAGAAATGAAAGAGAGAACAAGTAAGAGAGGGGGATTTTAAACGTTGTGTATATGTATGAGTTTGTGGTGCAGCTTCCCTTAAAGAGGAACTTCACAAAAACAGACCAACTTCTGGTTCCTCTGTAAGCAGAAGGGAAACAGGAGGTGGGTTTGGCAAGATGACTTTTGGAGCTACAATCATCTGTTTCCAATGCTGAGAAGATCTGACAACCTGTGTTATGACACACTGAGGAAAAATGACAGACACTTATAAGAATATATAAAATGATAAGGAGGGGTAGAAAAAGGTAAGAGGACACTCAAAAGGATAGAAGAACAGATAAGGGAGGGTAGAGAAGGAGAAGAAAAGGAGGTGAGAAAAGAGAGGACGTGGAGTTTGGCTACATCTACTGGAGTTGCATGCGTTTATGTGTGTGTCAATATGGGTTAGCTTTAAACAAACCATCTCCCTGCTCTCAGGCAAACAGTTTGTTTTCCTTACCTCAACTACCGCATGCAGCCTAAACAAAGCTGAAGAGGAAAGAGGAAACGACCAAAGAGGGAGAAGAACTTGGATGAGAGTGGGGTCGAAAGAGAGAAGGGGAGGTGGAAAATGAGTGTCTATACGCTCAACCTGAGGGTCTTCTGGCCTCTCTTCACCTGCGTGCTGACCGGCCTCGTGGTTCTCCACCACATCGCGCACAGGCTGAGCCCAGAGGCGAGCCCTGAACCCGGACACCAACCGGACGGCTGCTCCCATTCAGGCCCTCCGGTCCTCCTATCCCTCGCGAAACTCCTCCTGGCCATCATGCTGTGCTTCCTCTTCATCAGGTAGATATCATGAGCACTGCAGTTTGCACACCACAGGTCCAGACCTGTGCCTTAAATTACCATATTAAACTGTCTCCAGTTATTAGAGGTCCATGGAATGACGTTTCTTTGAACTGCGTGTCTTCTCTTAGATTAATACAGAACAGGGTTAGTAGTTCAATATGCATTGTATCTGCTTTACTAAACATAATTGGACATCATGACCCATAAAAGGACATTTCACCATTCTTTAACCTCATCTCCATCGATCAGTCCTCACTAATACATATATTGCACCATTTCTGTCTACTCACTATGTGTCTTGGAGGCAGGATGTGTGAAGCTCCAAAAATAGTCACCGGCAGAAATTTTGAACTAATGGAAACTACAGGCCTTCTCTTTCTGCATGCGGGCAGTAGGCGGGCATAGGTCCACTGCTGCCACCAGTTGCTACTCACACACTCCTGTACAACTTTTTTGTCTTTTCAACTCAAATAATTAAAATGGTATAGCCTATGGTATCAATGTAAAAGACATAATGGATGACCACAAATGGTATTTGGCAGTGAAGTATTAATCATACTATGAGCCAGAAAACACAGAAGAATTGCGGCAAAGGGAGCAACAGGCCCTGGCATCTCTTGCTGGCCAGGAAGGAGCTACAGTGGCGGGGGAAGAGGCAAGCATGGAGCCGCCCAGTGACTGGTGGTGTACTTTTGTTGGCCCCATAGTTTTAGAAAACTATGTCTAGTTGCAATGTTATGGTCATTAGCTTGTGATTCTATTTAGCTGGGTAACGTACTATACTTGTAACTTGAGGTGTTTTTCTCTGAGAAGGCATAGAAATTCAGAGACAGTAGAGTGAAATGTATCAGTTGTTTTGATTGTGATACTGTCTAGGGTGCATCACAAAGCAGGATTTGAAAGCAACTCAGATAACTGCAGAAGAGTTGGCTAGCTGTACCTATTTATTTTATTGATGCCTGGCTAACTTCCGGATTCTGACATTCCTTGCATGTCGTGCTGCATGTGTCTGAAAACCCGATTTATAGGGTAATGCCTAAAGTATCTAAACACAGAGGATGACAGAATGAAAATGAAATGAAAATCTTCTACAGGGGCCTTTTTCTTAGTGAAGGAATAGTCATTCTTGTGGTCTCACTAATAAAGGAGATACTGGAGACAGTATCTAGCATTATATGCATATCTATCCCCTCAACAGTTCCATCCACATATATATACCTACAAATTTCCATTACTCACTGTAGTGGAGGAATCATCATCATTTTGTAGTCTATGCATTGGGGAATGTCTGAAAAGATGCAATAACATCCTTCTGGCCAAAAGCCTCCTGAAGCTGTTTCTTTGTTTGAGCATAAGAGCCCTTCACAAGTTTCATGAGATAAATTGTCCCGCACAATAAACAGTTCTGCCAGCAATCTAGCGGCCAACTCAGTTGCAAATAAAGAGTCCATATCTACGTCATTGTCTTTGTAGCAGGCTTGTTGAATTACCTCATAGCGGTGAGCCCAAAGTTAAAAAGACTCATGACCACAACTCACAAAAAGTTAAGAATCCCAATGAACTCAAGGATTATCCCATCAGTTGTAACACTCACATTGTGCAAATAAAACATGACAGACACTTATGGGTTCATTCTCAAAACCTTTACTGTAGTCTCAAAGTCACAAAAATAATTCTGCCCTCTCCCGTCCTTTCTCTTCCTCCTCTCCTGACCAATCTCCACCTAGCCAATCCCTTCGAGCTCAAAATGAAATCCACATTTTCCAAACATTTAACATGATTTGACTTATTCATGTCTTATATTATTTGACTAGCATATATCAAAAATGAAATTGGTTATGAAAGGGGGCTAAGGGGGCAGCATCATGGTGTGGAGGTTGGTCCTCAGAATGCAGCATCTGCAGTGAATACTGGCTATTGTAGATGCTGTTTGGGAAGCTCTATAAGCAGAAAAATTGCATTTTTTCTGCCAATATTGGATGTATTTGAATGTTTTTTGCTTCTATTCATCAAGGTAACACATTACATTGACCTAACATCCCCAAAAATGATGGTGAAGTGTTCCTTTAACAATTAATTTCCTGTCCTTCCCATATATACTTCACAACTTTGATTAACTACTGTATTTTTAATCAGAAATAGGCTGGTTTGCCAGCTTTGTTTCCTTATTTTCGCTTTTAAATTGGTCTTAAATTTAATTCCAGGAAGTATTAAAAAGGACTTAACAAGTCTTACATTTGGCTCTCTGAAACTTGCAGATACCACAGAAGGGATAGAATATGAATCAGTTCACATGAGATCCTGCTGGAAATGAAATTAGCTAATTTATTTTATGTCATGGAAAATATAATTGTGCATCTATGTAGAATAAGTTAAGGCCTGTTTGTTTATGTGTTAGTCATTTTCCTTCAGGAGCTTGGTTTACTCAGGGAAGAGAGGAAACTGCTTAGCTTGTTTAATTCATACAAGTGGAAATCATACCAATCCAACTTCATATTCTCTTACAACACTTGTGAGTGTTTTGATCAATCAGCACTTATCTATATAAAAATCATCCCTAAGTCATATATATACTGTATCCTGCATTTGTCCTGTATTAGCAGAAGTTAAAATCTCCTTTTTATGTTGTAAAGCAGATCCTAGGCACTATGTTCACCAGAGCCAATCTACATAGACACTGTACTCTCCCAAAAGTCTAAAATTCTCAAGCTCCCATCGACTATCAATTGGATATTAGATTATTTCTTTTATCACCTGATGGTTTGACAAAAATGTGAATTTTCAAAACCATTGTTCTTGGAGGACAGGACACTATTTACTGTGCATGCTTGGCCTTCTGCAGTGGTTTTAGCTATTTCTCTCTAAAAACCTGTCAAATGACAATTGCAGTAACATATACATGAAGTATTTATATATTCCATTCATTAAAAATATCAACTGTCTGAAAAAAATTACTGCATGTGTGGATCAAAGAGTTTAAAAATCTAGAGCAAGTAGTCCCTATCTACTTAGTGAATCTCCTTCATGCAGTGAAGGAGAAGAAATCTTTGATCATACAAACTGGCTATGCGCGCAGGAAGTGTGCATTAAAGCAAATGCTTCAGATCAGTTACCCCATTCCAGAATCAATTAAGAACCATTAGGTTGCCGATATATCTATATACATTGTGAGGACAATCAATCCTCCATACACATGCTGTAGAAGATCATCTGACACAAGCAGTGAGGAACAGGATTTGTCACGTCTCCCTATCTCTATAGTGTGGAAATAGTCTGACTAATGGCTCTTATCTTGTGACAACATTTCCCCAAAAGTCATGCCAACATCTTACCAATGTTTTATCATCATCAGGTGCTGCTCCACCCCTCCAGGAAGGGCCAGCAATGGTACTCTTGGGCTCACCGATGTACTTCCAAAATCAAGTTCATCTCGGCATGAGCTGCTGGAGGATTACTACAACCGCTGGGTGCGTCTCTCCCCACATGTGGTGGGCCACAGCAAAGCCAATGTGGCCAAACTCATTGGCGACCTGGTGAGGGCGGGTCGTACCGACGTAACCCCAGAATCCTCCCTGGCCTTCCGGGGAGACTTCTTACAGGTAGGTGTTGAAGGGTGTGGGAGGAAAGGTTGAGTATAGCTATTAGGTGACTGGGAGATGTGAAACAGAGTGTACTGAGTCCCTCTCAGTTTTAGTGCAATTGAAATAGAAAAGTGGAACAGGACAATATTACAGTCTTAGATTCCTTCACTGTTTCCAAATGGTCTGGGACCATTGTTGCATGTCACAATGGTCACAAATGTCACCCTGAGCCCTCTCTATCTTCCCTCTCTTCACTGTACTCTGTCCAATAAACCAAGACATTCCATAAAAATTATCTGTTAAAAATGAAGAGTGGTACCTTGGTATGATTATGACTGCAGTTAAGAAGATTGGTAGCCTCTATTTCACACCTGTGGTATTGTTACCGCTAACGTTTCTCCAAATTAAGACCACATTTTCCATAAACGCTGTAGCTGTTGTAAATGTTGCTAACATAAAAGCCTTGGTTTGTGCTGGAAGAACAGTGCCCTCATCCTGTTTGTGCCACAAAGCAATCGACCGTTAAGGCAATCCAACAGATTTCTGGCCAAATCCAACCCAGTGACACACAATGTAAAATGCAGTGTAGAGTGCGGTAGAGGCTGTCGATGTTCTCGGCAATGGTCTTATTTGTTTACGGTAAAAACACTAGTAATTTTGATTGATGTTGAAATGTTATAGGAACGGTGATATCAATAACCTCCCCACCCCCTCTGACTGCAGGTTGGCAGCTCATATGAGGAACACAAGGTGGGCTCTCCAGACTGTTTTGATATCTTGGTGCCTCTGAGGCTTCCCAGGGGGCTGAAGCTAGATCCCAGATTCATCTTGGGGGAGGAGGTGGCAGAGGTGGAGCAGAAAGACACCAGACAAACAGGGGAGGTGAAACAGAAGATTCCCAGAGTCAGGAGGAGGCAAAGTAAGAGGCACGTGAATGGGCAAGTCAAAGAGGAGGAGAATAAGGATAACCGGGTGGAGGAAAAGGAGGTGGCAAAGGAGGAGGAGGTAACGTTGAGGAAGATGGAGGAAGCTGAGTCGGGGCTGGTTCCTCAGTGCAGCCTGGAAGTTCCCCCTCATGATGAGTGGCTCCGCAAACACCGGGTCTTCACTGACACCTTCCTACGGCTTCACTCACCGGGCCTCCTGGGCAGGGCATTGCCAGGGTCAGGTGGTAGAGCCAAAGCCTACAGGCTGAGCCCTCAGTCTGTCCTCCATTGGTTTTACCCAGCGGTCCAGCGCTGCTTAACATCTGTCCGCTATTCATATGAACAGCGCTGTACGCTGAGCCTGACGCTGTCCGATGAGCGGCTACAGCTCCGCCTCACCCCACGCTCGGACTATGTCTGCTGTCACATCTCCATGGTGATCCGCTTGCTGCCTGCCCTGCCACTCAGCGATGGCATCTACCTTGTTCCCTTGGACACCACCACCATCTCAGATACATTGAGCAAGATGAAGGCTCATGAAGAAAAAGACCTGTGGAGGATCCACTTCCCTCGCCATGAGCAGAGGCTCCTGGGCTGGCTGAGAGCACGAGTCCCTCAGGGCTCATGCCACCTTAAGGTCCTCCAGCTTGTCAAGGCCATTCGTGACCTTGGAGCTCAGGCTCTGGACAGCCAGGGAGCGGCGCTGTGGAGGTCTGTGCTCTCCTCCTATGTCTTGAAGACTGCCTGGCTGCAGTTGCTCCTCAGCACCCCCCCAGAGGCCTGGGAGGAGAGCCACCTAGTGTCACGAGTGGAGGACCTCATAAGAAACCTCAGGGACCTCCTCCAGAAACGAGCTGTAGCCCACCTCTTCTTAGGAGGAGAAACTTCCACCAGATTACTGCCTGACTCTGTGGTTCTCCCTAAACTGGTGAAGGAGGTTGCAGCAGGGAATCGTGGGGGTTTAGGTGGCAACCTTTGGGCAGGGATCCCACCGGCATCTTTGGACCTGGTGTCAGGACGGCTTGCCTATGCCTGGACCCACCTCCACAGGCTGATCAGGCTGAGTCGACCCCAGAGGAGTAGCGCTGCACTGGGGAGGGCAGGGCACAGACACTGCCAACACCAGGAGATGGATTAACGCTCTCCAATAGCAGATGACAATGATTTATTTATATTATGCTATTGAAATTGTATGAGCTTAAAGGAACAGTTCACCTGAAAATGAAAATTCAGTTATTATCTACTCACCATGTTATTCGAAACTCCATCAAAGTTTGTAGGGCCACTAAACACACAACATGTTAGCACCTGTAGTTCCATCTCAGCTTTCTCCCAAACTATTTAACAGGGACATCTTTTTACTGGGGCCCGGCAGATATATCAGTCGACCTGTATTATCGGCCTATATAAGCCTATTACACATATACTGTTAAAAGTGCAACTGATGAGGCATAGCAATGCATTAATTTAAATACAAATTCAAATTTCAGTAGCTTGTTTCGACTGGAGGTCTCACAAGAAAAACAAAAACTCAAATATTGAAATATTGTTCACTTCCTCACAAAATAACTGGAAATCACATCACAAATTTATGATATAAAACAGCGAGTATACAAGGGTGGAATTTTCCTGTAAAATCCCAAATATCAAAATATGTATCAGAGCCATTAGTCTTATCGGTTGGGCCCTACTTTTTACAGTTCTCAAAAAAGCATAAAATGTCCATCACATTTCTCCGCACAGCTCGTGCAGCATACTCCAAGTGTTTTGTAGCCTGCCCTGTGGGTCCTCATTATCTCCTATATTTACCTCACTAGCAATGCTAATGTTGTAGAATATGCCAACACCCTACAGTAGCAAACAAAGTCTTCCTCCAGACTGTTGTAGGGGCCAGACTGTGTGGGACCAGAACATTGCCAGTGAGGAAAAGATAGTAAAAGATAATGAGGTAAATATTGGATTGTTGAGCCCAGAGTTCAATATTTTGGCTACAAAACACTTCCCCAATTAATGTGATTTTCTGTGTGTTTGGTGGTCCTACGAACTTCAGTGGAGTTTCAATTGACATGGGGGTGAGTAGATAATGACTGAATTTTGTTTTTTGCTGTGAACTATTCCTTTAACATAGCAGAGGAATAGAGCTGGGGACTGTTTCATCCTCACTTAAACACCCACATGTTTACTGTAAGCCATAGCACCCACATTTGCACTATACAAAACTCCATATAATTGTTATTCTAGCACTAACCAATAGGAAACAGGGTGCATGCTCAGCTTATGTTGGTGAATCACCAAGCTGAGCAGATACATTGTCTCTACTAGTAAATTAAGTGAGAGAATGATTTTAAATGTATAGTTATTGGTTTATGGTTTTTTGATGCAAATTGTTTATTTATAAACGTTTGACTGTAAACAAATATTTATATGATCAAAGTATAGCATAATTGCATTCCATCTTCAAAGGTGGAGATTTCAATTAGGAAAGTGAAGGGAAATGGTACATACCCGCTTGTGGTATTTTCCCCTATGAACAAGCCGGTCATTCAGATGCACAATAAATAGGTACTATTAAGAGTGGATTTAAGCCTAAGGAAATAGCTGCTTTATGTTATTATTGCTTCAGATATATAAGACTCAAACCCAAATCTAAAAGTTTCGGTGGTAATTTTTGGATCGAAATCTTCTGACAGTCATCAGATTCTGAATAGCTCCTTATTTTGCATCTTAAGCATTCTACCACCCTTTCCTAACATAAAAACATGCATTTGTGTACATGAAAGCAAATATTTTATCAGACTCTGCTTTGCCCTGTCAATGTTAGGCTTCAATATTTTCCTGCTCACAGTAAATTCCAGAGTTTACCTTTAAAACTGCAATGCCGCTGTTGCCGGCCCTAAATGGCAGCAAGAGGTTTGAATTTTGAGGACTTCAATACCCAGAAATCCTGTAAGGTGATGTCAGCAAACTAAATGTCTTCTTCTTAGCATGTGGTGGGATGGAGCTGCTGTTTAGGAGACACTTTTGGATTTCACTCTGAAGTTTGGATTTGTTACTGTGTGGAGAAGATTTCCCAACACTGCCATAGCGACACCAGAATTGTATTTGGGCAAATAGGGTGATATGGTGTCTGAAATTGTGGTGGCTTTTCTCTGTTGCAGCCCCACTTCCCGATTTAGGCTGATAAGATGGCTGGGCTTTTACAGCAAAATAGTGTTGCTTTAAAGCGAGAGTCATGTTGGAGTCATGTAGTTCAATGACCCGCTGTATGTCACTGTCATGCTGACGTTCGTTAACGCTCTGTAGCGGCAGAGGAGACTCCTCTGAGGCATCTCCACTGCTGGTTGCCATAGCAACAGTGAGGCGGTGTCTGCTCCAGCAATGAATGCTCAAACACACTGAGCTGTCCTGGCTTACAGATATCCCTGTGCTGTCTGCGTGTATAGATTTATCCCTTTTTTGGTGTGAGTGTGTGTCAGTGTTATGGCTATTTTTGTTCGACAGTGTCTCTGTTGTCTGTCCTCAGGGCCGAGTCTCAGCTTGTGTTGAGGGAAGTCTAGATAAAAGCCACGCAATCCACGACAACAGTACTATCACACACACACACAGGGCATGTCTAACTTCCAGGAGAAGTCTGAGCTGCATTGCCTTATCTCTTTGGCAATGCAGCTCAGACAAAACAAAATTCCAGTGAAGCCGTTAGTATGGCTTCACTGGAATTTTGTTTTGTTGCACAGGGTAATTTGACTTGAGTTCAGCCTAAGGGTAAAATAATAGTATGAAACATCAAAATAGAAGTTCCCCATTTTCCCACAGCAGCACTGCTACGCTTTTGTCCCATCAGACTGGAATGCAGAACAGATGGAAAACATCAAGGGTTGGTAAGGATTCAGATAAGGAAGTCAGTGAGCAGCAGGAGACTGTGTGTGACAGCTGCCCTGCAAATCCAAAAAGCTGTAACTATGTGAGTAGTGAAGCTACTGTTGGTGTGGAAATGTTGGTAATTTGCCATTTAATAGCATTTACGGATATTTTTGACATATGAAATCTTAACCCTAGCCATGACCTTTGACCTTAAAAACCACACAAAAGAAGCTACTGCTTTGTATGTTAGTATGGATTGATAACTGTGGTTTCTTTGCTCCTGGAACAGTGTTTGCACCTCAGATGAATAGGAATATACAGTACTGTGCAAAAGTTTTAGGCAGGTGTGGAAAAATGCTGTAAACTAAGAATGCTTTCAAAAATGGAAGTGTTAGTTTATTTTCATCAATTAACAAAATGCAGTGAATGAACAGAAGAGAAATCTAAATCAAATCAATATTTGGTGTGACCACCCTTTGCCTTTAAAACAGCATCAATTCGTCTAGGTACACTTGCACACAGTTTTTGAAAGAACTCAGCTGGTAGGTTGTTCCAAACATCTTGGAGAACTAACCACAGATCTTCTGTGGATGTAGGCTTCCTCAAATCCTTCTGTCTCTTCATGTAATCCCAGACAGACTCGATGATGTTGAGAACAGGGCTCTGTGGGGGCCATACCATCACTTCCAGGACTTCTTGTTCTTCTTTACGCTGAAGATAGTTCTTAATGACATTGGCTGTCTGTTTGGGGTCGTTGTCCTGCTGCAGAATAAATTTGGGGCCAATCATACGCCTCCCTGATGGTATTGCATGATGGATAAGTATCTGCCTGTATTTCTCAGCATTGAGGACACCATTAATCCTGAGAAATACAGGCAGATACTTATCCATCATGCAATACCA
>OOFE01044376.1:0-15035 GCA_900323365.1 Monocentris japonica | reverse complement strand
CAGTCTGGTCTCGGTCCTCTTTGGTTTTGGTGTTGACTTGGTCTGGAGTGAAGTGAACCTGCATGTAGCCCCTTGTGGAAAACTGAATGAACAAAATAAAGTAATGTTGGGAAATCCTTTTTTTTCTTGCCCCTCCACAGGGAGGTCAGAGGCCAGGGTAAGTTTTTGTGTCTGTCTAGGAGGGTAAAGGTGTGTTTTTGTGTCTGTTTAGGAGGGTAAAAGTGTGTCTTTGTGTCTATCTAGGAGGGGTGAAGCTGGGTCTTGGGGATTTCATCTTCTACAGTGTTTTGGTGGGGAAGGCTGCAGCCACCGGAGGAGACTGGAACACCACCCTCGCCTGCTTTGTCGCCATTCTCATTGTAGGTCTTAGGTTTGGACTGCAGCTCTTGGGCAATAGTGGCTGAGAACAGCTGGTTGTGTTTCTAAATGCACAACTCGGCTGAACTGAATTCAGTAGAATGCTTTGTTTCTGACTGGAAACATTTTGTCACTGATGCATCTGATTGATTTTGTGTCAGCTAACCATCACTGTCTTGTTGTTAACACATCTGGTTAGCACACTAGCTAACGTGGCTAGTAGAAGCTAGCGTTAGCAGTGGCTAGTAGTCCCATGTTAACAGTAACTAAACTAGCCTGTTGGCTAGTTAGCTAGCTAACAGTTTGTTCAGGTTAACTGAGCTGACTCTTCTCCAGCTCCAACTCAGAGTGTTTTGGAGTAGAGACTAGTCACAGTAACCTACATTTGGAGACAAATCTACCTGATCACACTGTTCACTTTTACTGAGAACGTTACTGAATGGATCTACAGCCACACAACCATCTCTTTCAGGTATCTCTTTTTCTGGCCTGGCTGTTATATAGTTAAACATTATTTCTGCCCAGCCAATACTCCAATGGACCCCCATGATGGAGCTGGAGGTGGTTGTTAGATTTTAGACTAAGCTCTAAGCCTCTATTCTTAATTACATTGTAATTTCCTTGCTGTATCCTTCTAATATTTGCTGCTGCAGTGATCCAATTTCCCCATGGGGATCATTTCATCTAATCTAACGTGTGTTGTCCAGGGATTGTGCCTCACGCTCCTGCTGCTGGCCATATTTAAGAAAGCCCTGCCGGCGCTGCCAATCTCCATCACCTTCGGCCTGGTCTTCTACTTCTCCACAGACTACCTGGTCCGACCTTTCATGGACAACCTGGCTGCTCACCAGTTCTATATCTGAGAGCCTCGCCTTCTTCCTCCCTCCTCCAGGGCTGCCATTGGTTGACGTAACGCTTCTCCTTCCCCTGCCTGTCTTCTTCCTGTCTTTACTAGTAGATGTTTTTTTTCCCAGCAGAGATTTGTGTGGGGAAAGGATAGCAGCCCCTTTTTAAAAGAACCATGGGTAAATGTGTTCCCATTTACCAAACCACAGGAAGTGATGTAACTCCCTTGTGATGTTAAACCTGGGAGAGCGCCTACGTAGGAACCTGGCTGAGATGTTAGAGGAAATGGGTGGGTGAGAGCAGGTGTGTGATTTAGGATATCAGGTGGACTCCTCCCATCAAAAACAGGATGGTTGTTTCAAGTGGCCTTCGAAGTCATGTGGGTGTATCTGTTGTTTCTGAAAGATTTGTTGCTGTGGAGCACTTGAGTTTGCTTCTCCCCATAGGTCTGATGTTGGATGAAAACAATGCATCTGCAAAAACTGTTTCAGGAATGAAGAATGCTTGTTTTCCTGTTGCCGATGTATATCTGAAAACACAGTGGGGTTTTGGAAGCTTGTGGAAGCTTTCAGGTAAGATAAAGAAACATACCAAAATTGTAGTTGCATTTTCTTTCTGTGAGAGCAACATTAGTTCAGTGTCAACCCACAGCAGCTTCACTAACCACATGAGGCAGGACTGACCTGGGCTCTGTGTGTTTTTGGAAACTAGATTTGAGTCAAATAAACATATTCTCACCAAGCCATCAGAAATGTACCCCCCATCTCTGCCAGGTCTACCACTGTTCTTTACTGACCCAGGGAAAACTCTAGGATGATATTTATATTTCATGGCACTCCTGAAAGAGAAAGTGTTTCTAACTGTCTTTATTATGATGTATGAAATAGATGTAAGCAATCTGTAAAGGTCTCAATATGTTGGTTTCATCTTCTGTGTGACTCACTGGGGAAAAAAACTGGATATAGAACTTGAATAACTTGGTATTATCAAGATTTCTTCTTGATAATTGGGCTGGTATTGACTGCAGACCTCAAATTTAAGTTGAATCCCACTTCCTCCATTTACCTCACCCAGGATGGGAAATCGCCACCGGCCAAATGCTGGCTGGTTTTGGTTGGGGCTGGTTCCGGACACACACACTGATGTAGTTTCCAGTCTTTTAGTGGATTTCACATAATCACATATCAATGAGTATCAACACACCAGTATGTTGGTCCTGTCTGAAATCAGGCTGGTAAAATACTGGAGTGGCAAATGAAGTATAGAAGCCATCAGCCATTGTGGTTGAAGGTGCTCTGTGTATCATTTTACGATCAATAAATCATTACATTAATTTTGAAACAAGAATAATTACCGTAAACAAACGAGACCATCACCGAGAAGATCGCCTACCTCTACACTGCATCTTACATTGTGTGCCACTGGGTCAGATTTGGAGGGAAATCTGGTGGATTGGTTTACGGCACAAAACAGGAAGAGGGCGCTGTTCTTCCAGCGCTAGCGGAAATAAAGCTTACAGTTTCTGGCAATGGCAGATAGTGGAAGGAGTGAAAGGAAAATGGAAAAATCACATCCAACATGTTGATCCTCTTCAGTAAAGACAGACACTGGGGAAGGGCAGGGACAGGAAGCAACAGGGTTTATGGGAAACCTCTTAATTTGGAGAAACTAATACCACTGCTGTGAGAGGGGTTACCAATCGTCTCCACCATGGTCTCATTGGTTGACAGTAATGATACCAAGGTATCAGATTTAATTTGACAATGCTCCGACTTTGTGTGTCCTGCCCTGTTCTCTTTAGTGTTGACTGTTTGCCAGTTATTGTTGAAATAACGTTTTAGAGACATGGACTAAACACATTTAGACTTATCAGTGGCTGGTTTTTAACTGATACTAGTCTGCTGTCTGACTGGGGGGGGGCTTTTACCTGCTGTGGGAGTATGTATGTAGTCTTTATATCGAAGAAGATATATATTTATAGAGTGAAATTAAGGTGTAATATTTGATTTTGTAACAAATACTTGTAAAAGTGGACACTGAATGGACACTTGGTTAAATTCCATGGACTATTTTCATTGTGATGTGCAATAAAATGGTAAGCACAGAGGAAAGATTCCTTTTTCTGAGGGGGTAGAGATGGTTATAGCCTAAAGCTGGGCATCCAGGAAATAAAAACTTGTGCTGTAATTTAAGATGTAATGTGGATTTTAAGGCAACAAACTTTAGTTTTTCATTCTTGAGTGAATCAATTTAGCATGGTCTGATTCTGTTTCAGGAAGCAAATGGCATGTGTGACAGACAGTTAATCTGCTGAAACAGGCTTTTAAGGTATCCAAAAATGTTTCTTTTTACATGCCAATGGATGGACACTTTTATCCAAAGTATATTACAGGCTCCAGTGGAAATTGAACCCCTCACCTTGGCAGTGTTAGTGCCTTGCTCTAAACACTGAGCTACAGAAGGCCAGCGATACCTGGCCCTAGTTAGATGTGATAGGTTATTCATTTAGGAAGCGCTCAGGGAATCTTGACTCAGACATGAACATGATTGAAACTTAAAATACAACTTTGTCACAACATCTTTATTCTGGTCTTAAAAAAAAAAAAAAGAATTGCTACTAGTTCATTAGCAAACTTTCTACTTTGTTTGAGTCAAATGCAGGGCCTCAAAGTGCAGAAGTCGCTCCGGGTCAGAAGGCCTAATTTCGCTCTTCAAACTGGCCTTTGTTCTTGAGGAGGAATGCCGCGAGATATTCGATAGGATTTGGAGGTCTGGAAGGAAATACATCAAACGTGGAAATTAGAATCACTAATATAGACATGACACGATATACATGTCATTCTACATGTACTTATTGTATATTTCGATTCGCCACGGGACTAAAAGACGAGTAACCACTTTAACAAGATGCTGCGAATTAGCTGGTGAAGCAAATATCTGTGGTGGCATTTTTGATTGGAATTTTTATGTACGCCTTCTGGTAAGATGAAATAACTGAAAAATATGCCATTTTCCAGGAATAAAAGTAATCGGACCTTGACATAAAAATACAAGTATAAATGTTGTATTTTTTGGTATTGTTAAATGGGTATATGGTATAATATAGAGATTTAGCTAAAACTCCTTTGTGTTGAAACCCACCTTTCCTTGGCCAGCACCGACAGGCCTTGGAGGAGGATCGGCACCACGGTCTGGTCCAGGTAGGCCCGTGTCGGCAGTGACTGCAGGTCCACCTTCTGTTTGGATATCTTCTCTGCGTTGGCTTTTTCATTGTCAACTATTCTCTACAACAGGGACATAACAGGAGCATTACTGGGGTTCTTTTAATTTATATCTTTGTATGTTTTAGGTGTTAGTTGATCTTATCCAGAGTGGGAGGGTAGCAGTTCAATAAGCTTCAATTCCTAGATCCAGGGTTCCTATGTTTTGCTAATCAAAGTCCATGGCTTTTCCAGCACTATTCCATGACCGTATTTGTCAGAGTATGTTGCAAATGTCACTTTTTTTTTTTTTTTTTTTTTTTTTTTTACATTGAATAGCTGATCTGTGGATCAACAAGCAGCCAAGCTTGACAATAAACATTTCACTGGTTGGACAGAAGATTATCAACACATTTCCATGACAAAACTATATATTTATATACACACACAGTTACACGAAACAAGCCTGGGCTGGTTTTCTGTAGTTACCTGGATGTTTTCCGTCAGGCCGTATTCAGCATGAGGGTTTTCAGCCACCTAGAGGAATGTCAGATGTAAGAATTCATAGTCACACATTTGGCAAAACTAACAACAGCATAAACTGAAATAAACTATATATACGCATTGAGTGGGAAGGGAAAAAATGAATTTAAAAAAAACACCCTCGTTTGTTCTTGCATTTCTGAGCAACCCTACAAACTATGGCTGTGCAAATTACTGAATGATCATTGACCTTGCATCTGGAAAGATCCCCATCTTAGGATCAAATATTATTTCCACACTTAAGAAGGTAAAACTGAATGAACCATTTTATTGTGTATGTCACTTACTGGAGTGTGTCCTTCCATGGACTGATCTGCATCTGTGTGATCTAGAAAACAACAGTCAAATGTTAGAACCCTAGAAACCCATCCAGGAAACGCACATTCCCTGTTATTTCAATGGCTCTTAAACCATTGGGCACACTGTGGAGTGAGCTGAGCCTTTAGCCCAATACGCGCTATTCTCTCGTGTATGAGGACAATCCCGCTAAAAATTAAATAATCTGACAGTTTAGTGCTGTAAATATCTGGTAAAACATGATTTAAGACCTCTTAAGAATAGTTAGAATCCACTTTTTATTTCAGCTCACATCCAGTACACCAACTGGTTCGCATCTTATTCCCACAATATTCTTTCACTAAAACACACCGTGGTGGGCGGTAGCGAGCAGTGTGAACCAGTTATAAAAGGTGATTTTATTGAAATAAGATGCTGGTTGATCACACATTTACCAGAAGACCCTGACGAGTTGTAAAGGGCCTCAAGAAATTTTCTACGAGGTGTGTACTTTTGCCGATAAGCGAGGAAACAATAAACTGATTGATTTTTAACGGAGTTTGGTGTAACGTTAACGTTAACTCCTCTCCTTGGAACGTTATCGGGGCTACTCTGCCTTGCGGACATACAATACTGTAGAAAATTATTACATCTACGATTCAATTTAAATTTAAACTAAATTCCAAATCCTTAAAGTGTTCCTGTATAAAACAATTAAATCTTCCCATTTAGATACACTAGAGCCGAGCTGAGCTGCTCATAGTTTTTTCTGGCCCCCTTGGTCCTAGCCACAACGGTTTATTCGACATTTTTGAGCATTCATCAATTTAGTAAGTTATGTCTTTGAATTGTGTCGTTAAATTTGTTTTGGATTTTGCTGTTCCAGTATGCCTCTGCCCCAAATACTAGAAAACCACTTGGCTAACCTGCTATGAATGACTAACAGCAAACTAACATCGTTCACGAGTGTGAATCATGTTGGAAGTGGCGGTAAGCTAGCTTAGCAATATATTAATGGTTTCTGTAAGCTAAATAAATGTCAATTATTGAAATAAACAGTCTTAATTTTATACAATGGATATCATAACATTATAACAAGGCTGATACACAAAACAAAACAATAAAAAGTAAAATAAAAACTGCATAAAGCTCAGTCAATGGTTAACAATTGACTCACCGTCCGCCATGTTTGTTGTTGGTATTTACGCAAGGTGCGTGGTATACGTCGATTCTGCTACGATGCTACGTAAAAACCCCACTGCAGCCTTTCAGCGGAAGTTAAACCAGCTAGTTTCAGTTAAAAGAACACCGGAAGTAAAGCGATTTTGGTGAGACTGTGGCTGTCAAACAGACTTGTGTTCTCTTCAAAATCGTTTGTGTGTGTGTGTGTGTGTGTGTGTGTGTGTGTGTGTGTGTGTGTGTGTGTACTGATATGAACATATATATGACAGGATATGAGAGCACCGGACTTGTTATCTACTACCTCTGGGCTGAGCAAGGAGGTTATATAGAAGAACTGGAGAAGCTTTGAAAAATTGTTCGCCCATTCATTTCAATAAAAGTTGCTCACCCAGCCCATACCAAGGAAGTTATATAGAAGAACGCATACAGTGCGTGTACACATGTTTGTTGATGTTGACACTGGTTGCTATGGTTGTACTGTTGCTATAGTCACACATGTATTCTGGACTCCCATATGTTCAAATTTGCAGTGGAAAACCAAAGGGTACCGATCCGGTGCCATACTGTGCCGAACCATACCCAGGATAAACCACATATGTTTGTCTGTCAGTTACTGTTAATATACAGAGTACAACCTTCCTACTGTTGAGTTGCACCCCATTCTGCACAATCCATGTCCATGACGGTCAGGAGGACTAAAACCCTCTTTCACGTCTCCTCTCCATCTCATCTGCCCTTCATGACTGAAGTGGATTTAATAGGTGAAATCAATCAGCTTTCACCTGATTCACCTGGTCAGCCCGTTTCATGAACAGAGCAGGTTGTCATAATGTTTTGTCCACTCAATGTGTATACTGTATTGTGATGTGCTCATATACTACAAACAGATTTTTCAATGACTGCAGCTACTCACTGCAACACTGTTTAGCAGTGTGTCTGACAGCAGGGATTTGGGTTTCTTCCTCTTTCTTCCTGTTGTGTTGTTGACTGGTCGTCCGCCTCGTTATTCTTGGCTCTCTGGGCCAATCAGAGCCTGCTGTTCAATCCTTTTAGTCAGGTATTTCAGGTTGGGAGGGATTAGCTGGCCACACACTGAGCCCTGCTGGTAGACAACCTGACTTCAACACAAGCTCCGTAACATCAACTCCATGTTTAAAAAATACAGTTTGGGATTTTTGAGCAAATGAATGGAAGGGTTTAAATCCAAAACACCATAAGTTCATTGTAGAAATTAGATTTAGAGATGTTACCTGATGTTTATCGCTCAATATTTGGGATGCACTGAAGAAATATTCATATTTTATAAATGAAGGGTTCACGATAGATTATAGTTTCACTAATAGCCATAACATTCAGTAATGCAACTATGATGCACATTGTGCACATCCTGTATATATGTTGGGTATTTGTTGTTTTTTTATGTCATATTCTCATATTCTTCTCTTCTGTTCTTTACTAATTAAATTCCATTTTTGTATATTTATATAATACATATTGTTCACTCCTTTTCTTTGTCTCAGGATGCTCTAGTCAGTCAATTAGTCAATAGCTGTTTTTAGGAAACCTAACATTTAGGAATAGAATAGAATAGAATAGAATAGAATAGAATAGAATAGAATAGACAGTCCAAATTACAAGCATGTGGCTGGTGTTAATCTGCCATCCTGGATACATGAGTGATGCACTAAATCACTACTGAAGCAGGTTTAGTTCAAAGGGATGTCAGCAGGTTTCCTGGTCGTGTTTGGCTGCAGGTTTCGCCACTCTAATCTACATTTGTGAGCCTTCCAAGGACAGAGTGAATGTGATTTTGACGTTAGAGATTAGGAGCTTTTTGGTTAACTGCAATACACCTGCCAAGAGCGACACAGCGCCCTTGAAGACTTAACACTGTTTTACAATGACCTTACCTGCTGAGAATGAACTATATATATTTCAAATATTTCAAGAAATATTTCAACATTTTAATAGAAAACCATGGAACAATGGAAAGATTTACTTTACATTACATTACAGTCATTTATCTGACGCTTTTATCCAAAGCGATACACACAATATCCTCCATGGGAAGAAGGGGTAAGGGTTGACAAATCAGAGGAGCTTGTCACCACTGGGTATTGTGTGTGTGTGTGAGAGACAAAGAGAAAGTTGTGCACTTGTGTGGTGTGTGTCTGAATGAATATGTGTGTATCTATGTGTGTGAGAGCCAGAGAAGTAAACTTCATCACTGTAATTTCTCTGTCGAGCCAATCAGCCTGCTGAGTATGAAACAACAAAAATCACTCGACAATCAGTTTTACGTTGTTCCAGACACGAGGCTCTGCAGCAGGAAACATTCACCTCCGTCATCCATCGAACAGCAATCCAAGTCAACTGACGCATGTGCTAAACTGCAGTCGCCACTGAACTGACTGTCAGTCTCTGCTGCAGTCCTGCAGGCTGCATCCGCCACCAGACACCGGGGGGGGTCATTACCTTGCTGAGGTCAACCTGGCGGTCAGATAGCAGAGGATTAGAGGATAGTATGAGGACGCGTTCACACCAAGCATGTTTGAAGCTGTTTATTCAGTTGTGATTAGTTTGGCCAGAGGAGAACGTAAACAGGAAACGACCCCAAAATGCAAGGTTTTATGGGTATAAGGAGACAGATCTCTATCTTAAAGCAGCAATATGCAACTTTTTTGACCTTTAAACAATAAATAAATAGAATATATTGGCTGTTCATGCCTAAATTCCCCATTTGCCTGAATGTGTTTTTTCAATGGTGTTGGGACATTTTGGGGGGTATATTATTTGCTGTGGGCGTGTCGTATGGGCGTGGCCAGTAGCGGGCTGGTGGTGATGCTAAAAGCCACAGAGCAGGAAGTTATTGAGTCATTTTAGCCCTCATAGATCTAGCGAAGGTCACCCTCACTTTTATCTCATCTCGTTTAGACATCTGCAATTTCCTCTATTCCTGCCAGTTCAGGATGCAGCCCAGATGCCCCAAGTTATCATCTCTCCACTGGCTGATGTCGAGCTCTGTTACTGACCTCTTAGTTCCCCACGAGCCAGAGTACTCCTGACTGTCCTCAGTCTAGACTCAGGACTAAAGGTGATTTTCAGACTGTGGATCGTCTCGCCTGAGGAACTTAGACTAGCTAACAGTTCATCTGGTGCACAGGAAGTGATGCGTTTTACATTTTCTGGTTTGTTTGTAATAAATAGAAGAAGAAGAACTGGGTAGTTAGCATGAGCAGCGAAAGCCACTGTGGCTGAACAGACAAAGAAAAGAGCGCCACCTACAGAAACTCAAACTTCATCAACAGAAAACTCAAGGAAGAAATTGTGACAGTACTGGACACACTGTTTGATTGACAGGTGATCTCTGGGAGGTGCAGTGAGGAACACCACAGTGAGGAACACCACAGTGAGGAACACCAGCGATGAGGCTGAGAGACAAAGATGGAGACTCATGGATTACCACTTTAATTTAATAGAATTAATATCTTTGAAAAAAGTACCATCATTTATTTAATGTTGTGTTATTAATTGCTTTATCTCCAATATGTCAACTTTTTGGAAGCTAAGAAAACCTGCCTTGTTTTACCTTGAACACCATGAATTCTAGTCTCTCCAGTGGGTTTGAAAAGGTTTCATAAGACTAAAGATGGTAGAATATTCTCAACCCATAGAAGAAGGTTTAATCTTTCAACTGAAGTTAAAATATGAAAATCATCAATATTGGGCATTACAAGGTTTTGACAAGACAACAACATTATTCTACCATTACACACATACGTTATTCTGAGTCAGATAAATTCCTAAAATGTGAAGAGTGAAAATCTCACTGTAGTGCTGAAAACATGGCCATGTCATTATAGTGTCCACAAATACAGTCTCCCATTCGCTGTCAATGGAGCAGCCAAGAAAGTCTGGACTGTTGTCTTTGGGAGAAAATTGATCATGTACTCAAATCCAGACTGAACTGTCCTAAACACTTCATATCCAATTTGGAAATAGTTTGCTACCTGAACCTGAACCCTAACCCTTTGACTGTTCAGAGGCTTTACATGAGGCGCTGAGTGAGTTTAGTGACGCTCTTTTCATTTTACTCAGGCTGAATCTTGCCGAATAGAACAATAGAAACCAGTTTCTCTCCTCCTTATAAAAACAACTATGATCATCCTATAATAAAATAATAAAAGCATACTGTACTAGAAATATTAAACACCATGCAGGTACTGCAGGTTAAAGACAGACACACTATAGGCCCTCTTATTGTACTGTAAGAATATTATAGTGATACCATAGGAGATCAAAAAAAAGGACTTTAATACGCAGCAAAGTCTTTGTATTAACAAATGCACTAAAAAAGTCAATTAAGGCTACAAAGGGAATAAATAAAAAGATAAGAGAAATTAATATATCATATATATAGCATCAACAGAGACAGTGTCAACATATCAAAACAAGAGGACATTAGACATGGTATATTTATTTATTTATATATTATCATGAGTTTAACCCGTTATAGGACTACTCTGGTGACTTGTGCAGCCTGGTGGTGTTTCGGATTAGAGCGGTCAGCGTCACACCTGCAGACAGACTCGGACTATATTTAACCGGGATTAACATCCTCGGGGAATTGGACACGGCTGGGAAGAGTTGTTCAGGCGGACTTTGGTGTGTTCCTCCCAGAGCTCCAGCTCCATGCATTCGGCTGTAAAGAGAAAATAAAAAAAGGTTTTGGACTCAGAAGAATGTCTTTTTCCAACGGCTTCCCTGCGGCCGACATCCCCTGGAGGAATAATAACTCCAGCCTAACCAGAGACCCTCCTCTGTCCGACCAGGGAGAGACCATCATAGGAGTCTACCTGCTGGTGTTAGGTGGGTATGAGCACACCTGCCAACCTTGCGGAATAGGGAGACTTTCAAAGCTTTAGTTCTCAGAAAGCCCAGGATATTTATGAATGTGCATTGCCTAGTTTGAGATCAAGCAGTAAATACAAACAATTCATTGACAGCTGGAAATATCAGAACTATGCACCAGAGAAGTCCATATCTATGGTGCTTTTTTGTAGACTAAACTTTCACTTTTAAACCCTATGCAGCCTCATTTACCATTTACACTTCTTTTAGACAGCTAATCAACTTAAAATGGTTTCCTGGCAAAACCAAACTGAGGCTTCATGTTTACTGTGATGGATTATTTCAGGGGTGGGCAACCATGTGGGCAACCACCTGGTGTAAACCTGCATACTCTTGGCCCTCCATGGCACATGGTTGCCAGGCAACCGTTGACCATCCCTGGACTATTTTGCTTGGGCAACTTTCAAGTCTGTGGAAGCTGTTTTTCTTACTACACACAAATGAATGGCAGCAAATGTCTTCTTCTGAAGGAGGAAAACGAGCCCTGGTATCTCCAACTGTGCTGACTGCGTGTAGACAAACAGGAATAATGTGAAGGAGAGAGGGGCGACCTACATGACTGGCACACACATGAAAAAACATGGTATCATCCTTTAAAATCAGGGGTGCAGAGATTGGCATGTGACCTCCGAATGCAGAAACTGCAGTCCTACCCATAAAGATTTTTACAGTTCAGTTTTCAATGCTGCAGACCAGCTATTCTCTGGCTATATGAGGTACATTCATGTACCATATTTTAAAATTTCTTTGTCACTGCTTTGTGACTCTCAGACCAGTGATCATCTCTTTTCAAATCCCCCGATGCTTGTGTGGAGAGGAAAAAGATTTGCGTTTGTGCTGTTGTTGATCATTACCGCCACATGATGGCGCCAAAGCAAATATCTTTTCGCGTCTAGGTACAACCCATTATTCAATAGATGTGTATATAAAAAAAGAGACACCAATAGAAAAAGAAGACACTAATAGAAAAAAACAGACACCAAATGTGAGTTTAATCTTAAATCTAAGATAAAAAAAATGAATTTAGTTATTTTTTTCTTTTTTTAAAATATAAAGTTTAACCTAACCTAACTTTTACCAATTTGTTTTAGTTGCCTAACCTTAACCAAAACCTAACCTAACCTTAAAGGCACATTAAGTCAGATTTTACTGTTCCAACTGACAAAATGACCATAAATATTGGCAGGATTGGCAGGAATATAGTCACTCGGCCAGGTGCTGAGACATCTGGCTTCCAAAACTCCTCTCTAGTGTGAAAATGTGACTTTTATGTTTCTGTCCATTACAGGCTAACCTGTCGTACTGGTCATCGGTAGAGGTTGATACAATTCATAGATTAATCTGTGGTAATGGATGCTTTCCTTTTACATTTGTAATTGCAGATAAAGAAACCCTTTGTTGTCTTTTTCATCCTTTTGTTTCTGAATGGATACCTGTGCTGGTGTCCCTACCACAAACCCTTGTGGTTGATTATTGGTGCATCCTGGCTGGTTTAGAGGGATTTGGGTCTATTAGTGGAGCAGGATGGATCTGCTCCATTCACTGCCACACTAAGCCTGCTGAGATTCCTTCAACACAGGACACCTTGGCAGAAAGCCTGCAGCCACTGTTACTATCTGGGATTGATAGAGAGAGTAATAAGAGCTGTAAGGTTCAAGGGATATCCAATGTCATTCTAAAAAAGACTAGAGTTACTAGAGATAGAGAGATAGATAGTGGGGTTTGACCAATAAGGATTTTTGAAGGCCGATGAAGGCTGATTTTGTGCCAATATTCAATGTCTTTAACATTTTCCATTTTCATGCCAAATGACAGCTACTCAGTGTTTCCCCCAGAATTGTATTCTTGTCAGGGTGAAAAGCCTCTGAATCTTTCCATTGAAACCAGACTGATGAAATTCTTTGAGGGTTAGCAGCTCTTTAAGCTTCCACCTCTTCAATGGTAGGGAATCTCTGGGATACATTACTCCTGTTAAATGAGGAATTAAAACATTATTTACCAATTAAATCCATAAATAAAATAAAAAGTCGGTGACTTGTTGATCATGTTGCTCAGTGTGAACATGCAATACAAGGTTGTCCTGGACCATGTGTGTCAGTGGCTACTCTACCATGTTAGTTGTCAATATGTTCCTGCACCAGTGTAACCAAGACAAATCCCACTACATTGATTGTACTGCAAAGTAAGTTATTGTGATTCTGATCCTGAAGACTAATGGCTTTGAGATTTCTACTTTCTTCCAAAACTATTTTTGTTTGCTTGTGTATGACAGCCAGAGTCTACATCACCGTATGTCTGTTGTTCTGTCTGGTTTCCTTTGTCAGGCTGGCTGTCATGGTTCGGCAACAGCATCGTCCTCTTTGTCCTGTACAGGCAGAGAGCCTCACTGCAGCCCACCGACTACCTGACCTTTAGCCTGGCCGTGTCTGACGCCAGCATCTCCGTGTTCGGCTACTCCAGAGGCATCCTGGAGATCTTCAACGTCTTCAATGACAACGGATACCTGATCTCCTCCGTCTGGACCTGCCAGGTAGGAGACGCCTCAAGCTCCCAGACCTTCTCATGTGGGTCGGCTTTCTACCTTTCAATGCTAAAAAGTGAACAATTACCTTCGGTTGTTTTATCAGACAGCTTTTTTCAAGTCAGACTTGTAGGTGATGTCTGTCTGTCTGTCAGTCTCACACAAGGAGGAGGAAAGGCTTTCGGTGTGTTTACAAGCTACAGCTGAGCCAGCTCAGTCTCTGGTGTGACAGAGAACATACCATGATGCATTAGAGGTCCATTTAGATCAATTTCTACACATTGACAAACTTTTTATTTTGTGGTGGCTGTGCCGATATTGTGACGGTGTGCCACAGATGAAGCATGGCTTGATGGATGTGTTGGTGGCTATAGGGATCAAACCTGCAGCCTTTGGGAGAGATGGTAAAGGAGACTGGGAGAGATGGTAAAAGAGACTAGGAGAGATGGTAAAGGTGACTGGGGGAGATGGTAAAGGAGACTGGGAGAGATGGTAAAGGAGACTGGGAGAGATGGTAAAGGTGACTGGGAGAGATGGTAAAGGAGACTGGGAGAGATGGTAAAGGAGACTGGGAGAGATGGTAAAGGAGACTGGGAGAGATGGTAAAGGTGACTGGGAGAGATGGCAAAGGAGACTGGGGGAAATGGGAAAGGAGACTGGAAGAGATGGTAAAGGAGACTAGGAGAGATGGTAAAGCAGACTGGGAGAGATGGTAAAGGAGACTGGGGGAAATGGTAAAGGTGACTGGGAGAGATGGCAAAGGAGACTGGGGTAAATGGTAAAGGTGACTGGGGGAGATGGTAAAGGAGACTGGGAGAGATGGTAAAAGAGACTAGGAGAGATGGTAAAGGAGACTGGGAGAGATGGTAAAAGAGACTAGGAGAGATGGTAAAGGAGACTGGGAGAGATTAAAGGAGACTGGGGGAGATGGTAAAGGAGACTGGGAGAGATGGTAAAGGAGACTGGGAGAGATGGCAAAGGAGACTGGGAGAGATTAAAGGAGACAGAGAGATGGTAAAGGTGACTGGGGGAGATGGTAAAGGAGATTGGGAGAGATTAAAGGAGACTGGGAGAGATGGTAAAGGAGACTGGGGGAGATGGTACAGGAGACTGGGAGAGATGGTAAAGGAGACTGGGGGAGATGGTAAAGGAGACTGGGAGTGCTTCCAGGCAATCACTGGTTTCTGATCTTGGTGGAG